>ONZH01021510.1:0-136369 GCA_900303285.1 Rhinella marina
GTTGACTCCTCAAAGTTGCTCAACACCTGGCAGATATCAGACATCCACGTCCACTCCTCATTGTAGACTTGAGGAATCTGACTGACCTGGCTACCAGTTCTGGTGGAAGATGACATCTGGCAGTCTACAATCGCTCTGGGCTGCTGGTAAACTCTGGATAACATGTTTAATGTGGAATTCCATCTCGTGGGCACGTCGCACAACAGTCGGTGAGCGGGCAGTTGTAGGCGGCGCTGCGCTGCCTTGAGAGTGGCAGCATCTGTGGTCGACTTGTGGAAATGCGCACAGATGCGGCACAGATGTCTTGAGGAACCGCTGAACTATTAGATTGAACACGTGGGCCAGGCATGGCACATGTGTCAGTCTGCCGAGTTGCATAGCCGCCACCAGGTTACGCCAGTTGTCACACACAACCATGCCTGGCTTGAGGTTCAGCGGTGCCAGCCACACATCGGTCTGTTCCGTGATGCCCTGTAACAGCTCTTGGGTGGTGTGCCTTTTGTCACCTAAGCTCAGCAGTTTGAGCACCGCCTGCTGGCGCTTACCCACGGCACTGCTGCTGCGCCTAGAGCTACCGACTGAAGGCGCCGTGCCCACGGATGGTAATTCGGTGGAGGAGAAGGAGGGGTCGGAGGAGGAGGAGGCATAGTACGTGTGGGCAGTACATGAGCGGCCCCAGGGTCATTCTCGGTCCCTGCCCGGCAGCACTTGTCCACGTGTCCGTGGTTAGGTGGACCTTCTCAGAAACAGCGTTGGTCAGGGCACGGATGATGTTCTGTGACACGTGCTGGCAGGGGCGTCGCTAGGGCTTTTTATCCGGGGCCCAGGGCCCCCGAATCAATCTACCACTGCCCGAACCTTGGGACTGGTGGAAACAGCTGCAGTGGGACCCGATCCTCTAAGGGGGCCCCCTGCTTCAGTCGGGACTCCAGAGTGGGGAATTTCCCAGGTTAGGAGTCCCTGCTTTGACTCCATATATGGCTATGTCCATATATGGAGTTAGTGTTATGAAACTGTGAAAGGGGTATTCCCACTATGCTTGGGAACACCCTGTATATTTATAAGTCTAGTTTAGACTATAATTTTAAAACACTCATGTGGGGATTTGAACTCACAACCTTCTACATTACAGGCAAGTACCTTAACCACTGGGCTATGGAGCTCAGTGTTAAGCCAATGATGAAAAACCTCATAGAAGTTGTCTTGTATAATGCAAGAAGAACCTCTTAGGAGGTTTTTCAATATCAGAGAAACCTCTATGAGGTTTTTCACCATTGACTTAACACTGAGCTCAATAGCCCAGTGGGTTAAGGTACTTGTCTGTAATGTAGTAGGTTGTGAGTTCAAATCCCCACAGGAAATTTTGAAAATAAAGCTTAAGTACATAGCCTGTCATTTTGGGGTGTGTTTATTACTTTTTATTCAATTTTCTTGGGAGATAAAGTGTTCTATTACACCATATAGGCGAACTTGTTTTCATATTTTAAAAGTATGGGTGTTTTTGCATGCCTATAATGCCATTTTGTTCTTTTTTGTGTGGAGAATGGGGTGATTTTACGTTTTTTTAAATATTTTCAAAACTTTTTTTTTATTTTTTTACTTTTTAAGTCCCCTAAGTGGACCACAACTTACAATCATCAGATGTAAATTGCTCCATTAGTCTGTATTGAAATCATTATATCACAGTTCACTGCTGCCACCTAGTGGCCTGAACTGGGATATACTAACAATGAACCTGGAAGCCTGGTACAGGCTGAGGCTTATTTACAGAACAGGGTGCTTTCAACCAATCTTCGCTGGTGGAAAGCGCGCCTGAAGAGAAATCCCGCGTCAGGACGTAGTATGCGCACGATGACCTGACGCTGCATATGGGGGCTGAGTGGGGCTCATATGGGTGCTGATGGGGGCTGAGTGGGCTGATTTGAGGTCTGATGGGGGCTGAGTGGGCTGATTTAAGGTCTGATGGGGGCTGAGTGGGCTGATCTGAGGTCTGATGGGGGGGCTGAGGCTGATGGTGGGCTGATTTAGGTCTGATGGGGGCTGAGTGGGCTGATCTGAGGTCTGATGGGGGCTGAGTGGGCTGATTCTGAGGGTCTGATGGGGGGCTGATTTAAGGTCTGATGGGGGCTGAGTGGGCTGATTTAAGGTCTGATGGGGGCTGAGTGGGCTGATCTGAGGTCTGATGGGGGGCTGAGTGGGCTGATTTAAGGTCTGATGGGGGCTTAGTGGCTGATTTAAGGTCTGATGGGGGGCTGAGTGGGCTGATCTGAGGTCTGATGGGAGCTGAGTGGGCTGATTTAAGGTCTGATGGGGGCTGAGTGGGCTGATTTGAGGTCTGATGGGGGCTGAGTGGGCTGATCTGAGGTCTGAATGGGGGCTGAGTGGGCTGATCTGAGGTCTGATGGGGGCTGAGTGGTCTGATCTGAGGTCTGATGGGGTTCGGAAAAGGTGATCTGAGGTCTGATGAAAAATATTTTTTTCTTATTTTGCTACTCTAAAATCTGTGGTGCGTCTTATAAAGCGAAAAATACAGTAACTGTGTTGTTAGCGCATTATTACAAAATTTTTGGCCCCACTTTTGATTTTGCCCAGAGCCCCATTTTGTCTAAAACCGGGGGTGACTGTGGGGGTTTTTATGCCGGGGGGTGTGACTGTGGGGGATTGTATGCCGGGGGGGGGGGGCGACTGAGGGCCATATTCATTGGGGCTTGGGCCCCGGATCTTTTGAGACCCTAGCAACGCCTCTGCGTGCTGGTATAGGGCTGGGACGGCACATCTGGAAAAATAGTGGCGGCTGGGGACGGAATACCGAGGGGCAGCCACCGCCATGAGATTTCGAAAGGCCTCGGTCTCTACCAGCCTATAGGGCAGCATCTCCAGGCTAAACAATTTGTAGATGTGGACGTTGAGGGCTTGGGCATGTGGGTGGGTGGAACTGTATTTCCTCTTGCGCTCCAGCGTCTGCTGTAAAGACAGCTGAACGCTGCGCTGGGACACATTGGTGGACACTGTGGAGGATTGTGGAGGCGAAGGTGTGGTTTTCCGGCGGGAGGCGCTCGTGCGGGGTCTGGCAGGGGGTTGATAGCAGAGGCAGCGAGTGATGCAGGGGGTGACTGGCAGAGGCAGCGAGTGACACAGGGGAAGGAGCAGTGGTGTGACCCGCAGGAGGTGGTGAACGGCCTTGGTTCTCCATTGAGTGGGGTGTTTAGCACTCATATGCCTGCGCATGCTGGTGGTGGTTAGGCTAGTAGTGGTGGCACCCCTGCTGATCCTGGTGTGGCACAGGTTTGCACACCACAGTCCGTCGGTCATCCTCCAATTTCTTTAAGAACCTCCAGACTTGCGAACATCTAGGCCTCACCACAGGAGCTTCACTACGTGAAACAGTTGCTGATGATGCACCAGCTCTGACCCTGCTTCTCCCTCTGGCCACACCACTGCTTCTTCCAACCTGTTCTGGTGCAGCACTCGCCTCCGCTCAGAAGCACTGTCTTCACTCGGCATATCAACCAGCTTGGGTCAGTCACCTCGTCATCCTCCGATTCCTCAGTCTGCTCCCCCTCGGAATTCCTCCCCTAAACAACTTTCACCACTGTCTGACAACCGTGTCTCCTCATCGTCCGACACCTCTTTACAAACTTCTTCCACTAAGTCAACATTGTCATCATCATCATCATCACCCACAGACTGCGACAGTTGGAAAACTTGGGCATTGGGAACGAGGTCAGCAGCAACCTGAGAAGTGGTTTGTGACTCTGGGAAGGGTCCAGAAAACAGTTCCTGAGAGTATGCCGGATCGCATTCCAAATTTTCCTGGGAGGGGGCAGACTGGGGGGAAGGAGGTTGAGGTGGAGGAGCCATAGGAGTGCTCCCATGGGTAACGTGGGTGGACTGCGTGGAAGACTGACTGGTGGACAAATTACTTGAAGCATGTCCGCAATCCACGAGATCAGCTGTTCGCACTGTTGTGGTTTCAACAGTCCTCTACCACGTCTCCCTGTAAGTTGAGACATGAAGCTAGGGAGTGTAGCTCTGCGGAATTCCCCTGCTTCCTCATCAGCAGGTACTGTCTCACCCTGCCCAGGACCACGGCCTCTGCAGTAATTGAATGCCCACACCCACGCCCTCGTCCTCGACCCTTAGCCCTGGGGTTCAACATTTTTTGTATATAAGTGTATGATATATAAAAAAAAAATTAAACGGGCCTGGTGTACTGAAACCCACAAACTTGTTCAGTCTGGTAGAATTAAGTGACGTACAGAAAGTGTCACCTGGACAGATTATACGGATTGGAGCGAGTGTGCTGAACTATGACACACAGAAAGGTTACACGCAGCTGAGTAAAATGGATTTGTACCACTGAGCTAAAACAACTGAAAAACTAATTTTTTTTTATTTAGTTTTTTTGGGAACGTGACGTGCAGGAACTATCGTAGAACTCACTGACACCCTGTTAACGGTGGCTATTTAGACTGCGACCCAGACAAATGTCGCACAGAGAGTTTTCTGGATCAAGCTGTAGATGATATTGGTAGCAAATGACTTGGTTGTATTCTGTGACGTACAGAAAGTGTCACCTGGACAGTATATACGGATCGGAGCGAGTGTGCTGAACTGTGACACACAGAAAGGTTACACGCAGCTGAGTAAAATGGATTTGTATCACTGAGCTAAAACAACTGAAAAATAATTTTTTTTTTAAATTTTGTTTTTTATATTTTTTTTTAAATTTTGTTTTTTTGGGAACGTGACGTGCAGGAACTATCGTAGATGTGACTGACACCCTGTTAACGGTGGCTATTTAGACTGCGACCCAGACAAATGTCGCACAGAGAGTTTTCCTGGATCAAGCTGTAGATGATATTGGTAGCAAATGACTTGGTTGTATTCTGTGACGTACAGAAAGTGTCACCTGGACAGTATATACGGATCGGAGCGAGTGTGCTGAACTGTGACACACAGAAAGGTTACACGCAGCTGAGTAAAATGGATTTGTATCACTGAGCTAAAACAACTGAAAAAATAATTTTTTTTTAAATTTTGTTTTTTTTGGGAATGTGACGTGCAGAAACTATTATAGAACTGACTGACACCCTGTTAACGATGGCTATTTAGACTGCGACCCAGACAAATGTCGCACAGAGAGTTTTCTGGATCAAGCTGTAGATGATATTGGTTGCAAATGACTTGGTTGTATTCTGTGACGTATAGAAAGTGTCACCTGGACAGTATATACGGATCGGAGCGAGTGTGCTGAACTGTGACACACAGAAAGGTTACACGCAGCTGAGTAAAATGGATTTGTATCACTGAGCTAAAACAACTGAAAAAATAATTTTTTTTTAAATTTAGTTTTTTATATTTTTTTTAATTTTTTTTTTTAGGGAACGTGACGTGCAGGAACTATCGTAGATGTGACTGACACCCTGTTAACGGTGGCTATTTAGACTGCGACCCAGACAAATGTCGCACAGAGAGTTTCCTGGATCAAGCTGTAGATGATATTGGTAGCAAATGACTTGGTTGTATTGTGTGACGTACAGAAAGTGTCACCTGGACAGTATATACGGATCGGAGCGAGTGTGCTGAACTGTGAACACAGAAAGGTTACACGCAGCTGAGTAAAATGGATTTGTATCACTGAGCTAAAACAACTGAAAAACTAATTTTTTTTTTAATTTTGTTTTTTTGGGAACGTGACGTGCAGAAACTATTATAGAACTGACTGACACCCTGTTAACGGTGGCTATTTAGACTGTGACCCAGACAAATGTCGCACAGAGAGTTTTTTGGATCAAGCTGTAGATGTTATTGGTAGCAAATGACTTGGTTGTATTCTGTGACGTACAGAAAGTGTCACCTGGACAGTGTATATGGATTGGAGTGAGTGTGCTGAACTGTGACACACAGAATGGTTCCACACTGCTGTGTGCAATGGATTTGTATCACTGAGATAGAACAATAAAAAAAAAAAACAGGGTTAGATATGGCGATAGCTGCACTACTAGTGCCAGCCAGCCAGCCAAGCCAGGAGACAAAAAAAAAATTTCTTCTAGCCCTTAGAAGGGCTGTTGGGTTCTTTGTGGGTGATTCCTGCCTAACAGAGAACTAAATTCAGGCCCTAACACTGTCCCTGAAAGGCAACAGCTCTATCCCTAACGACATCCAGACGGCATCTGAGCCGAGCACCGCGGCCAGTCACTAGTATATTCCAGGGTCACCTGATCAGGCCAGCCAACCCCTGCTATCGACATGTAAGGGCCCCACGTGATGCTGGGTGTACCGCAGAGTCTCCTGGCTTGTGATTGGCTGTGTTTATAGGCGCCAAAAAAGCACGATGCGGAAGTTGCCATTTCCTCGAGTATGGCGAGTACCCTAATACTCGAACGAGCACCAAGCTCGCTCATCTCTACATATAATACAATAATATTTTCTGTCAATGCTATCAAAGGAGGAATGGTTCTCAACCAACCAAGATGCGACCCCTGAACTAAGAACATATAACATTAAAATACAACAGATGACACCCAATGATATCCGTTGAGGACCCTCAGGCAGCGAACACATTTCATGGCCAAAAAAAAAATAATGATAATTGTCAAATATGAAGTCAGTGTCTAGAGCCTATTTACCTTGCCACAGACGTAGAAGGAATCAAAATAGGAAAGACAGAAATCTGTCATGCCCTCTTTGTGGACAATTTATTTAAGCACATACTGTAACTCTCTGTGGGGGTTATCGGGGTTTTAAAGTGAACATAACTAAATATGAAGTACTAGGTCTTTTACTTAGACCAGGGATGCCCAACCTCTCGCCCTCCAGCTGTTGCACAACTACAATTCCCAGCATCCCTGGACAGCCTACAGGTATCAGGGCATGCTGGGAGTTGTAGTTTTGCAGCAGCTGGAGGGCCGCAGGTTGAACATCCCTGACTTAGACCATCTTAGTCACAGTGACACACATTAACAGTACCAGCAAATATCACTACCTTGTCAGTCAACTATTTGTAAATAAATGTTGGAAAGTCACTGGAGTCACTGGGTACCTTGCATTATTCCACCTATTTAGGAACATACTATCTGATATGAGAACTGGATAAATTTGACAATCTGCTGGGCAGATGTTATTTAGTTAAAATGCTGAGTTTTAGCAAACTATCCTATGCAAATGACTCAGATGCTTATAAAACACTCTGACATGCACCTTGCAAGACTTTTACTTGGTCTGCCCGCCAAACATGGATCTCCTTAAACAAATTGATGCTTTGAAAGGAGGAGGGGAGTATTGGGTTCCCTGACACATGGGGTTATAATCTGGTGAATTTAGAGACTGCATGGATTAGTTTAAAGGTAATCTGTCACCAGGATAATCGTTATTGAAGTAAAGCCATGGCCTAATAGCACTTAGTACCTTATTACTAGATGTGCCTTTGTTTCAGCAATAGATGTTATCTGTCTTCTGCAAATCCAGTTTATTTGGTAGGCAAATGAGCCAGTAAGGTGCCCGGAGGGGCGTCACTCTTGCAGGAAGGAGCTCAGGCACGCCTCCTGCTAGTGCCCAAGCCTGCCCTCATGCTGGAAGCAGGGAAAAGGGGGCGGAGTTATGGTTTGAATGTGATGTAGGAGGTGTGCCTGGGCTCCTTCCTGAAAGAGTGACGCCCCTCTGGGCACCTTATTGGCTCATTTGCATACTAAATAAACTGGATTTTCAAAAGATAGAAAACATCTATTGCTGAAACAAAGGCACATCTGGAAATAAGGTACTAAGTGCTATTAGGTTATGGCTTTACTTCAATAGCAATTATCCTGGTGACAGATTTCCTTTAAAGGGTCCAAAACTACTAATCTAAAGGTAGAATCTAACTTGGCCTTCTCTTGGAGCCTAAATGCTTTATTATACATAACATATTCTACTCTACCACGGAAAATAAAAAAGTGTTCTGATTATAGACATAATGGCAGCATGGAAGGCCACAAGACCCTGTTCTCAGTTACCATTTCTGATGTCTAAGTACCTAACCCCATGGTGCCACCCAGAGTTCAATGAAGGCTAAATTCTTGATATGGCAACAAAGGGGAATTCAGACCATCAAAGACCTTTGATATCAACAAAAAAAGAGATATTATTCATTGTCAGAGATGAGTGACAAATATGGCCCAGAGAAGATGCTCTTTTTAAGACTATTTTAACCTATTATCAGACAGTGTTTTTTTTTTTTTTTTGCATCATAGGCTTACAGATTTTTCAGGAGAATTCCCATCTAATTCATTTGGCCTCTTCAAACGCTCATTGAGTGAGAAGAGGTCTCTCTCATTGCTTTATGGAGGCTTGTGAAAAATGACTTCCAAGAAAGAAAGCTCACACCTTTTTATGGTTTGGCAATATACCTTCCCAGATGTAGAGATAGCCACTAAGATTCTTGATTGTTGCGCCCGAGTTCATAAATTGGTGTGGCTGGAATCCCAGTTCAAACCTTTACTTACAGCAATATATAGTTTTAATGAATCTAAAAGCCTTGAGTATGAAGGGAAACTCACTAGCTGCTGCAAATATCACCTCAGAAAATTGGATCTGAATCATGAGATATGGTCTTGTCCAGCAACAGTTGAACACAGAAAGTGAAAATTAATATTGATATTCAATATTGAAGCAGTAGATGTTTTTGTTCCACTCAGGAGTCAACATCTCTTGGTTTACTTCTGTTATCCATGCCCTTCTACTGGTTGTTTATTGTCCCAATGGCTCAAAAGAATGATCCATCCTCTACATGATATCATTCACCACATTTAAATATGGATCATTTAGGAGCAGAGCACCAGAAAGGGACACTGACAAAGGTGTTCTTCCATAAGTGTGGAACTTTTATGGAATCATTCCCAACTGAATGAACTTGTCTCTTCCATCACACTGAATGATACACCACGCTAAAGTTGTCAGCTAAACATTAGAGATGAGCGAATCATCAAAAATTTGCTTCAGTGAATAATCGACAAATTTATGACAAGATTCGTTCTTAATACGAATGTATTCGGCCGAATTCGCTTTAAAAAATAATCGTTGTTTTGCGAATATTACTGCACAAATTACGAACATACAGTCTAAGCGTTGTTAAAAGTATGCTACTGAACTGAATGCGTAAGCATTAGCGTACAAAGTGCGTATGAATCCTTAGCGTACTATTGACTCGCGATTGCGTCATACACATGCATGCACAAGGCTAGGCCGTGGCGTGCAGTCCTCAGAGGCAGAGGTAGAAAAGTAAAGGTCCTCACTGTTAGCTATCCGGCTAAGTGCATAATTTACTAAAAACACCATGCAATAAGTGCATAATAGGACACATTGCAGTACCTGAAAATGAATACACACAATGGGCTAAAGTGCTTGAACATTGCTGAACCTGTAGAAACATTTTTGCTATGCTAAAATACAGCAAAGACATATTTATGCAAATATTTTAGTGCAATCAATTTCACATTTGCAAGCATAATAGGCTTTATCTGGTTAGCGGTGTGCGGTTGTATTGTATGTATTTTCCTTTGACATGTATTTAGCCATAGCAACCAGCACCTGCGCTCTGGGATGTGCTGACTGAAATTTCTCTTTTTTTCTTTGTAAGTTTGTACTGGAGGTGTGGCTACTCCACTTGGTCATGCACTCCTGACCAGCCCATCTGCCCCACAGGTTGTTTTTAATCAGTGCAACTATAAAGCCGAGTGATTCGGCATGCATGCTAGTATCTGCATTCCTGAAATAGGGGAGGCCTTTGAAGCACCAGAAATGGCAAAAGGCAGAGCAGATGCAGCATGCATGTGGAACAAAACACTCCCTGATTATTTGGAAGCCAAGTCTGGCACATAACAGGTGGGAGATAGTGTTAGGTTTCCATTCTGCAGAGAACACCTTGACGATTCGGTGAATGGGCTCAGATAATTTTGTACAAAATATATTTGCCAAGAGTCTCTAATTTATTAAACAAGCATAACATGAGCTTTAGAATACTCTATATCACTATGGCATTTTGTGCTTTATCTGGTTAGCGGTGTGCGGTTGTATTGTATGTATTTTCCTTTGACAGGCTCAGATATATGTTTGAATCTCTCCTCATGGCTGATTGGCATAAGACACTGGAATACAGTCCAAAATTCAATTGTAATCCACTTGAGGTAATTTTGTAATACAAATAGGTAACGTGTAATCCACATGGATAATATAAAATAGCAGCAAATAGAGAACCCTTTTAGCAAAGCGAGCTCCCAAATAACCTCAGAGGGGGTAAAGGAAAATAGGCGCACTTAGGCGCAACTAGAAATTTTCTGAAGAATGTGTGTGTGTGTGTGGGGGGGGATTCCTGACAAACCATGTCCATCTGGGTGAGAGTCAAACAGGGGGCAATAAAAACAATATAGATTAAAAACAAGTGCCAACTAGCTCTCACCCGTCAGGTGCAGTCCATGTTGTAGCTCCCATAGGTCCTCCAGAGGTGTCCTTTAAATCAGCCAGACTGACAGCAAGTAGAAGGGTTCCTCAGATGAGGGACCTGAAGTCCTCCTTGCTGGAACTGTTACTGAATGACATGAGAGGATGCTCCTGCCTCCTGTAGGCCAAGCCGGCTGCCAGGGTTGAGATCCACTGTCCTCTTCTGCCAGAAGTCGGACTTGACAGGGTGGTGGTAACATTGGTGAGCACTGCAGCCACTTGCACCTTCACTTTTATGGATACTCCTGCCAAGACAGCAGGGGTAAGGACTTCTGGCTGCAGTGGTTCAGGCAAGGTTGCACCCAGGGATGAAACGCCAGCTCCCCTGGCTGCTGCTGACTTCATTTTCCAGGGTAGATGGTACTGGATCACCGTGGACTGGAACGTAAACGAAATGTCATCAGCTGACCCTGCTGAAAGAACTGTGATGGTGGTGGTGGTGGCAATCCAGGGATCAGAGGCTCCGGCTGTGTCTGTGGCTTCTCCCTGAAATGGAGGGTGCCATCTGGCGACTCCTTTAGGCAGCGCACGCATCCTTCGCCTGGTGGTTCCTACGGCCAATCTTTTGGTGCTGATGCAGGTACCAGGGGCCTAGATAATAAGGTAACCCCGGTAGCAAAGGGGCCTTTCAGGGATGCCATGGGCATCCCCCACGTATAGTCTGTGACGGGGTTGGGGCAGGTATGGCCGTTTCACTGATCTGCGGCCTACAAAGTACTCCTTGCTGTTCTCGTCGTCCTCAAGGAAGCCACAGCCTCGCTCCACTGAAAACCATAGGACGGTTCCCTTACGCCACTCCAGTGTAGGTTCTCCCGGCCTCGGATGGTCCAGTACTTGGATAACCCAGTCCTCCACCGCATTCTTGTAGTCCCATAGGGTCTGGGCGTGGACCATCACTGATGCAGGCATGATGGGATTCTGCCGCATGGAAGGTGTTGTTGTTGTTGTTCTCCTCCTGGGCGGTGGAGTGGACGCTCCAGCCACCTCCGCCGCACCAGCTGGCACGACGAACATCAAGTCAGGAGCCGGTGGGATTCTCTTGGCCAATTGTGACACTCTGATGTCCTCTGAACTAGACGGTGGTTTGAGTAACTTGCTACCAAACACTATCTCTCCCCACTTTGGTCGCAGTTGCTTCGCCATGCTATGGTATCTTATTCACCGCTGGCTTGAACTGGAGAGGAGGGTGGAGTAATGAGGGAGGAGTCTTCACTCTCTATATGTGCAAATAGTTAGTTTCTGGTGGGCTGGGCTGGTTATTCTCGCTTCTGAGGGGAGGGGGGGGGCGTATCTTCACTTTCCCGCTCTTGAGGGGGCGTATCGTCATTTTCCCGCTTCTGGGGGCTGGAGGGGAGCAAGAAGAATGCGTACGTAGCGTATGTGGCGTATGTAGCATTAGCGTTCAAAATTTTAAGAACATTTACGAATAATACGATGCGAATATAAATAAATCCAGATTCGCTTCGGAGTAGGAAAAATTGAGGATTCTATACGAATCTACGAAGCGGCACATAGATTCTCTCATCTCTAGTAAACATATTGAAAGACAGTCACAGTGACTTAACTTGGTCACGGAGTCAAGAAGTAACTCATTCCCGATGATATGACTGCAAGGGTCTATACTGTTGCCCAATGGGAGTAGTTGAGGAGCCATCTGTGAGGCATGATGGAAGGGGTGGGAAGGATGAGATGGGAGGAATGTTGTTCTATTCTATTGTACCTAACTATTCTTGTAAAATGATTCATCACATCTTTGTTATGTTTTATTGTAAAATTAAATAAAAATTATGTTTGGAAAAAGTAGCTGGAACACTAAAAAAACAAGCACTTTTTAAAGGTTGTGTCTCGTAGATTTAAGCTCTTATGAGTAGGTCCCTCACTCCTTATCTTTTAATTGTTGATTAGGCAGTTACTGTGTAATGTCTGATTTAGTTTTTACATGTACCTTCTGAGTGTATATTGTTGCATAATATATTGTCACTATATTAATAAATATTATTAATAATTGTCATCTGTACTCAATCTTACAATATTTTGCAGGTCCAAATACTAAAATCCTTGTTGCCCTTCATAGTATTAACAAGGAAAACTTCTTGTAAAGTCAAGGAAATGTTATGCTCCTTTTTATAGTCGTTAGACTCATCCTATAAAAGGTTATTTTATGATAACTTGTTGTAATAGAAGTTCTGTTTTCCTTTGGGTCACTGGATTATACTGCAGGGATTTTTGGCTAGGAGCCTGGTGGTAAGTGGTAAACTCCTGAGATCAGTGCCCTGCTGAAAACCAGGTTATTCTTTATTTGAGCATATGATCAACATGCAAAGTAATTTTCTCAGTCCAGAATAAATAATAGAATAAATTAATAATTGTTCTATATGAAACTCTATTAACTATGTTAAATATGAGCTACACAGAATAATTAAGCACCATTGTATGATAGGTTGATGTGACTATTATATAACATTATATTATATCATATACAGAAATTTGCGTAATGGAATATTACTAAGCAAGAAATTTCAAAACTGTATAGATAACCTGGATTGTGTTTACTTAAAGGGGTTTCCAGGACTAACCAATGATAGTCTATCCCCTAGTTTGAGGATATGGCAGCAAGAGTAATTAAAGTGGGAGTTCAACTCAACAGGGGTCAACTGGGAAACAAGCAGGGTCGGACTGGGACTAAAAAGCAGCCCTGGCACAAACCCTCTGCCAGCCCACATAAATATTGCCATTTTCACAACACTGGAGTATGTCAGTAAGGGTGAGTTCACACTAAAAGCATATGCGTTTTCACCAAAACGCATGCGTTTGGTTGATAGAGACATGTGTTTAGCGTTGTTAATCATTATCATTAATATTACAATGCTAAACACGTTTCAATTAACCAAACGCATGTGTTTTTGTGAAAACGCATATGCGTTTAGCGTTGCGTTTTGCCCGATGAGTTTCAAAACGCATCACCAAAATGCAACGTGTGAACCCACCCTTAGGGTAAACTGACTGAGCTACATTTGCAATCAATTAGAAATACCTGGAGTGTGTGGTTTCACTGAACCCCTTTGTGTTTAAATATTAATTCTGTTACACCAAGAATATTGGGGTGAAGACACAAGACACGGCCCGACGCGACGTCTCTTTCTGCAACTGTCCTCCTAGGTCTGCTCCTGAGTCCGTCCCAAGAGCAGGTACGTGCGTGGCTCCGCCGGGTGGCGCATGTGCGAAGCAAGCATGCTGCGCAACGGCCCATCGGGTCGTGGATATATTTACATATTTAAAGGGCCCGCCCAGGGGCTGGCTGGCAAAATTTGGCCTGGGGGGCAAGCACACAGCACTGGCCCATGTGTAGCGGCCCGCTCTTAACCTGTTTAACTCTGCCTACCATAAAGGCAGTATAGGTAAAAGGGCTTTAAATCGTCAAAAGGCGGCAGCCGATTGTGTTTTCATGTTGGATCCCAGATACATGACATGGCTGAGTCCGTAGCAACAACTTGATCATTAGAGGGACCAGATTTACCAACTCCTGAGCTCAAAAGACTCCATTGACTACAATGGGGTCTACTCAGGATGATGCTCTTTTACCAGACAAAAGGGTCTTGAATGCAGAACTTTTCTGTCTGGTCTTTTTGACAGAATCTGTGACAGTGACCCAAGCGCAAATGTGAATGGATAGTATTAGACGTATAGCATCAGATGTATGTTTAACACACAAATACAGAGCAAGAACCAAGATCACTACATACACACAGCACCAGCACCAGAACCAAACCTATAAGTCAAACACAGCACCAGAACCAAGATCACTGTAAGAATACAACACCAGAACCAGGCCCATATGTCAAATACAGCAACAAAATCAACAAGAAATATAGCACCATAACAAAACCCATAAGTCAAATACAGCACCAGAACCAAGTTCTCTACATAAATACAGCACCAGAACCAAGTTCTCTACATAAATACAGCACCAGAACCAAGTTCTCTACATAAATACATCACCAGAACCAAGTTCTCTACATAAATACATTACAAGAACCAAGTTCTCTACATAAATACATCACCAGAACCAAGTTCTCTACATAAATACATAAACTACAGCACCAGAACCCAAGTTCTCTACATAAATACAGCACCAGAACCCAAGTTCTCTACTAAATACAGCACCAGAACCAAGTCTCTACATAATACTCACCAGAACCCAAGTTCTACATAAATACATCACCAGAACAAGTTCTACAAAACATTCACCAGAATCCAAGTTCTCTACATAAATACAGCACGCAGAACAAGTTCTCTACATAAAATACAGCACCAGAAACCAAGTTCACTACATAAATACAGCACGCAGAAACCAAGTTCACTAACATAATACATCCCAGAATCCAAGTTCTCTACAAAAATACAGCACCAGAACCCAAGTTCTCTACAATAGAATTACAGCACCAGAACCAAGTTCTCTACATAATACAGCACCAGAAACCAGTCACTACTAAACATCACCAGAACCAAGTCCTCTACATAAATACATCACCAGATTTTAAAAGTTCAGTACAGATACCATCTGAGTAGTCAGGTCAGCCCTCGCCATATGACCTTGTGCGGTGTGAAACTACAGCTCCCAGTATGGCCTGAACAAGTGTAAAGGGATAGTAAGAGTTGTTGTTGCACAAAACAGCATGCTACCACCCATCATCAGCTGTAGATCATCCAGGTGACTACAACACTCATAATACACAGTCAGTAGCAGAATAATCATTTCCATTTAGCGACTTACAGATGACATCTCCTCCTGAGTTCCCCTCCATCTGGCTCAGGCCACCATGATGACTTCTCCCGTCAACAATTCAGCTCTGCAGATTTTGCCGAGAAGACCTCTTTAGCTTCATTCTTTACCAACACATTGGTATCCTGCAGACTGACACAGATTCATCTTAGTGCCACATGCTGTGCTCTGAATATAACAGCAGCATTAGTGCTACACACAGGGCCCCCAATAGTAGTGCCACATACTCTGTGCCCTCTGTATATAGTGCCACATACTCTGAGCCCTTTGTATATAATGCCACATACACTGTACCCTCTGTATACAGTGCCATATGCCCTCTGTGTACAGTGCCACATGCTCTGTGCCCTCTGTGTATAGTGCTATATGCTCTGTGCCCTCTGTATATAGTGTCATATGCCCTGTGCCCTCTGTTTATAGTGCCACACACAGTGTCCCTAATGCTAGTGCCACATGCTTGGTGCCCCTTATAAAAAGTGCCTCTTATATGTGCCGCGTTTATGTATTGCGCCTCTTATATGTGCCCATTTGTGTATACTGCCCCTTCAGTGTGCCCCCTTTATGTATAGTGCCTCTTCTGAGGGCTCACTGAATACAACATACACATCTAGCTTTTACCAAGTATTATAATACTCGGTAAAAGCTAGAATGCAGTGGGTGAGACATCACTGGCTACAAGTTGCTGAGGGTCACATGACAAGCTATATGCAGTGGGTATATCTCTTAATAATATAAAAATTAATTTCTGTCTGTCTGTCTGTCTGTTCTCTATGCGCGACCAAACTACTGGACCGATTTTCACCAAATTCGGCACACAGGTACATCAGGTGTCCGGGAAGGTTTTAGACCAGGTCTCATCTCTCTAGGACGTACCGTTCCCGAGATATTCCCAAAATATGATCTCCATTAGCCAACATTACAACTGGGAGCTTTGGTTTTAAACTCCAACTGCCATTCTCTGCAAAGCCACACAGGGAGGGCAGGTTTCCATAACAACCAGGTAATTATCAGCAGCTGAGGATTTCATCCATTTCTATTTACTGACACTGTTAAAGGTATTCCGGTTACCATAAATATAACTTATTTTTTTTTCTATTACTACAGTTCAGTAGTAATAAAAGATGTTTTCCTCCACTGCTGCCTATTGCGTGGGCTCATAAATAAGCATGGTATTGACCTTTAATTCAGGCCACCCTAAAAGAAGTACTTAAAACCCCTGCCCCAGGTCTCACTAAGCCACACCCCCAACTATGTCAGGCCACACCCCCTTTCACTCCGCAGCCAACAGAGATTGAAAAAATAAAGGTAAAAATCAACTTCTGTCAGCTGCAGGGATGGGTGCGAGGTTGACTTTCTTTCTGCAACAACACACACAAACATTAAATAAAATAGATTAAATCCACCCATGCGAAGCGTCTTGCTAATCCACGCCCCCGACTCTGTCAGGTCACGCCCCCTCCCACTCCGCAGCCAATGGGAATTGAAAAAATGAAGGTAAAAATAAACTTCTGTTTGCTGCAGGGGTGGGAGGGTGAATTTCTCTCTGCAACGACACACAAAAATTTTAGATGAAATAGACTAATTATAGACTACAACCGTTCGAAGCCTTTTGCTAAGCCACGCCCCGTCTCTGTCAGGCCACGCCCCCTCTCACTCCGCAGCCATTCTGCAACGACACACAGAAACATTAAATGAAATAGATTAAATGCACCTATGCGAAGCGCTTTGCTAAGCCACGCCCCGACTCTGTAAGGCCACGCCCCCTCCCACTCTGCCGCCAACAGGGATTGAAAAAATAAAGGTAAAAATCAACTTCTGTCAGCTGCAGGGATGGGTGGGAGGTTGACTTTCTTTCTGCAACGACACACAGAAACATTAAATGAAATAGATTAAATACACCCATGTGAAGCGTCTTGCTAATCCATGCCCCTGACTCTGTCAGGTCATGCCCCCTCCCCCCTCCGCAGCCAACGGGGATTGAAAAAATAAAGGTAAAAATAAACTTCTGTTTGCTGCAGAGGTGGGAGGGTGAATTTCTCTCTGCAACGACACACAAAAATTTTAGATAAAATAGACTAATTATAGACTACAACTGTTCAAATCGTCTTGCTAAGTCATGCCCCCAACTCTGTCAGACCACGCCCCCTCTCACTCTGCAGCCATTCTGCAACGACACACAGAAACATTAAATGAAATAGATTAAATCACCTATGCGAAGCGCTTTGCTAAGCCACACCCCCAACTCTGTCAGGTCATGCCCCCTCCCACTCCGCAGCCAACAGGGATTGAAAGAATGAAGGGAAAAATCAACTTCTGTCAGCTGCAGGGGTGGGAGGGTGACACACAAAATTTTAGATGAAATAGACTAATTTCAGACTACAACCGTTCGAAGCATCTTGATAATCCACACCCCCAACTCTGCCAGGCCACGCCCCCTCCCACTCCGCAGGCAACGGGGATTGAAAAAAATCAGCTGCAGGGGTGGGAGGGTGAATTCTCTGCAACGAAACACAAAAATCGTAGATGAAATTGACTAATTTTAGACTACGACCATTCAGTACTAATAAAAGATGTTTTTTTCCACTGCTACCCATTGCGGGTCCCCATAAATTACCATGTCATCGACCTGTAATTCATGCCACTCTGACCCCCGCCCCAGATCTCGCGAAACCACGCTCCTACTCTGTCAGGCCACGCCCCCTCCCACTCCGCAGCCAACGGGGATTGAAAAAATGAAGGTAAAAATCAACTTCTGTCAGCTGCAGGGGCGGGAGGGAGGTTGGATTTCTTTCTGCAACAACATACAGAAACATTAAATGAAATAGATTAAATATACCCGTGCAAAGCAATGTTTTCTTCCACTGTTACCCATGGCGTGTCCTCATAAATTACCATGGCATCGACCTGTAATTCTGGCCACCATCGAAAGAAGGACTTAAAACCCCGCCCCAGGTCTTGCAACGTCACGCCCCCGACTCAGTCAGGCCATGACCCCTCCCACTCCGCAGCCAATGGAGATTGAACAATTGAAGGTAAAAATCAACATCTGTCAGCTGCAGGGATGGGAGGGAGAATGACTTTCTCTCTGCAACGACACACAGAAACATTCAATGAAATAGATGAAATATACCCAGGCGAAGCCGGGTCCTTCTGCTAGTATTATATATCTGTACACACTGCATCTATTATACCTCATATCTCACATATCAGTACACTACTGTACGTATATACTATATACGTTTACCCACTACATCTATTATACCTTGTACCTGACGTATCAGTACTCTGTGTGTATACTACACTCACCGGCCACTTTATTAGGTACACCATGCTAGTAACGGGTTGGACCCCCTTTTGCCTTCAGAACTGCCTCAATTCTTCGTGGCATAGATTCAACAAGGTGCTGGAAGCATTCCTCAGAGATTTTGGTCCATATTGACATGATGGCATCACACAGTTGCCGCAGATTTGTCGGCTGCACATCCATGATGCGAATCTCCCGTTCCACCACATCCCAAAGATGCTCTATTGGATTGAGATCTGGTGACTGTGGAGGCCATTTGAGTACAGTGAACTCATTGTCATGTTCAAGAAACCAGTCTGAGATGATTCCAGCTTTATGACATGGCGCATTATCCTGCTGAAAGTAGCCATCAGATGTTGGGTACATTGTGGTCATAAAGGGATGGACATGGTCAGCAACAATACTCAGGTAGGCTGTGGCGTTGCAACGATGCTCAATTGGTACCAAGGGGCCCAAAGAGTGCCAAGAAAATATTCCCCACACCATGACATCACCACCACCAGCTTGAACCGTTGATACAAGGCAGGATGGATCCATGCTTTCATGTTGTTGACGCCAAATTCTGACCCTACCATACGAATGTCGCAGCAGAAATCGAGACTCATCAGACCAGGCAACGTTTTTCCAATCTTCTACTTCCAATTTCGATGAGCTTGTGCAAATTGTAGCCTCAGTTTCCTGTTCTTAGCTGAAAGGAGTGGCACCCGGTGTGGTCTTCTGCTGCTGTAGCCCATCTGCCTCAAAGTTCGACGTACTGTGCGTTCAGAGATGCTCTTCTGCCTACCTTGGTTGTAACGGGTGGCAATTTGAGTCACTGTTGCCTTTCTATCAGCTCGAACCAGTCTGCCCATTCTCCTCTGACCTCTGGCATCAACAAGGCATTTCCGCCCACAGAACTGCCGCTCACTGGATGTTTTTTCTTTTTCGGACCATTCTCTGTAAACCCTAGAGATGGTTGTGCGTGAAAATCCCAGTAGATCAGCAGTTTCTGAAATACTCAGACCAGCCCTTCTGGCACCAACAACCATGCCACGTTCAAAGGCACTCAAATCACCTTTCTTCCCCATACTGATGCTCGGTTTGAACTGCAGGAGATTGTCTTGACCATGTCTACATGCCTAAATGCACTGAGTTGCCGCCATGTGATTGGCTGATTAGATATTAAGTGTTAACGAGCAGTTGGACAGGTGTACCTAATAAAGTGGCCGGTGAGTGTATGTGTCAGGTGTGAGGTATAAAAGATGTATTGTGTACAGATATATGTGGACAGTCATATATTATGGTCACTGTGAGGTACGTGAGGTATTGGGGGTTGTAGTTAAGGTTCCGGTCAGTTTTAGGGATAGGATTAGCATTAGTGTTAGTATATTAGGGCCAGTATTAGAGTTAGAGGTGAGTATTAGGGTTAGGGGCCAGTATTGGGGTTAGGGGGCAGTATTAGGGTTAGGGGCCAGTATTAGCATAAAGCTACATTCAGACGACCGGAATTGTTTTGCAGTCCCCAAATTGTGAATCCGCAAAACACATTTATATAGAAATGCCTATTTTTGCGGACAAGAATAGGACACATGCTCTATATTTTTCGTGTGGCCACGGAACAGAACTACGGTTGTGGACAGCACATGGTGTGCTGTCAGCATCTTTTGCGGCCCCACTGAAACGAATGGGTCCACACTAGAGATGAACAAGCATGCGCTTTTTCAAATCTGCACGCTAATTCATACGCATATTTTAGTATGTACACTAATGCGTACACATTTTATAAATTAGCATTAGCGTACTAATTTATAAAATGCGTACGCATTAGTGTACATACTAAAATATGCGTATGAATTAGCGTGCAGATTTGAAAAAGCGCACGCAAATTCCACCCAAGCATGCTCGGCCGAGCATGCTCGCTCATCTCTAGTCCACACCCATTCCGCAAAATTGTAGAACGGATGCAGACCCAGAAATATGGTCGTCTGAATGCACCCTTAGGGCCAGTATTAGGATTAGGGTCGGTATCAGTTAGGGGCCAGTATTGGGGTTAGAGGCAGCATTAGGGTACATTCACATGATCATATTTCCATTCACTTCAATGGGGCCGCAAATCAAATCCGTAGTTCCGTTCCACGGCCCTGCAAAAAAGATAGAGTATGTCCTATCCTTGACCGCAATCTCAGATGAGAACAGGCATTTCTATCATAGGGCTGGGCACGTGGCCAGTATCCGTGTTTTGTGGATCCGCAATTGTGGACCGCAAAACACATATGGTCATGTGAATGTAGCCTTAGGATTAGTGGTCAGTAGTAGGGTTAGGGGTCAGTATGGCGTACTATTAGAGTTAGAGAGAGTACAGTATATTAGGGTTAGCGGTCAATATTAGGGTTAGGGACAGTATTAGAGGTCAGTATTAGGGTTAGGGGGTCCAGGGTTTGAGGTCAGTACTAGGGTAGGGGTCAGTACTAGGGTTAGGGATGGGACATGGCCAGTATTAGGGGGGTGAGACAGGGACAGTATTAGAGGTTAATACTAGGGTATCAGGGTTAGGGGTCCAAGGTTAGAGGTCAGTACCAGGGTAGGGGTCAGGGGCCTGTATTAGGGTTAGGGATCAGGCAGGGCCAATATTGAGGGTCAGAGACCAGGGTTAGGGGTAAGGCAGGGCCAGTATAGGGGATCAGGGGTCAGTATTAGGGTTAGGGTAAGGCAGGGCCAGTATTGGGGATCAGAAATAGGGAGGCAGGGGCCAGTATTAGGTTTAGGGCTGCATGTAGAGAGTATAGACAGAGGGCAGTTTATACTTACCTGTCCAGGCGCCGTCCCACGATGCAGACCCGGCCTCTTCTGGCGGGTCTGCTCCTGAGGAACGTCGCAGGCGGCGCAATGACGTCATCGTGCCACCTACGTCACATCAGTGCGCCGCCCACCGGGAATAGTGGAGCAGAGAACCAAAGGTTTCCTTGTTCCGCCGACACTGGCTACTGCAGGCACAATTGTATCTGCATCTAGTGGATGCAGATACAATTGAGTTCAATAGCCACAGCGGCCCTGACATCCACCGGCCCGGGGGGCAGGTGCCCCCCGGCCCAGCCCGCCCCTGGGCCCGCCGGATATTTGCACTGGGTGCCCACTTTTTCTAAATATTGTGCGGCCCGGTCCGGCAGATGGCCACTCCGGGCCTGTAAACAAGGGTCAGCAACACTCTAGCCAGCCCCTACTCCTATGTTCTATTGAAAGGTGGGGTGCTCAGCAGCAAGGTAACTAGGGGCACAGAACTGTGGGAAAAACCTAACCCATGCCTAAGTAGGTCTCTAGCCCAGATAATGTCACATGATGACCACTACCAATACCAATAAATAGTGACTGAATAGTATTAATATACTGCAACTGAATAAAAACATGGAGCAAAGTCCATTATCACTAGTGTTGAGCGAGCACCTCTGTGCTCGTATGCTCGGGTGCTCTGGCCGAGCACTAGGGGTTGCTCGAGTGCTCGGCCGAGCACCCGAGCATAATGTTAGTCAATGAAAGTAAACCAGGCACCCCCCGCTCGGAAGAGAGGAGGGTGTCTGATTAATAGAAAAAGGTCAGAATCGCGACTTCTCCTCTTTTACTCCTTTCACTCGTAAAAGTATGCTAATTAACTGAATTTGTATGCATTAGCGCACAATGCGTAAACATTAGCATACAAATGCGTACTCATTAGCATACAAATGCGTATGCATTAGCATACAAATTCGTACGCATTAGCATACAATGCATAGCATTAGCGTACAAATCAACATTACAGTGAATGCCAGTACTCTCCCGCACGTTTATTTGCTGCGTAGCAGCGAATAAACGTGCGGGGAAGAGATTCGAGCATTGCGAACACCGAGCGGACCCGAGCGTAGGCATGCTCGGCCAAACAGCGAGTTTGGCCGAGCATGCTCGCTCAACACTAATTATTACCATCATACAGTGCCAGTTTTTACAGGTGCTCTACAGACCATGAAAGTGCAGTAAAACCCAATGACTTACAGTTGATTCTCATGTTCTTTGGTTGATGTTGTTCATTTTTTTCATCTTTTCCATCTGGCCCAGACAGCCTTGATATTTTCTATCTTCTTTCATCCAGGACTTGTGCTTGCAGAGTTTTATAACAGAGACATCTTTGACTCCTTACATTTCCAGCTTATGCCCTACCTTTTCCCAACCTACACAAATTTCCAATATCTCTGATAGCCCCAGTTTTGTGCCTGTTGCTGCTCCAGCTGCTCCTATTATTGTATTTGCTGAGTGGAATGGTGCTCCGAAATGCTGCATTTCAGAAATAATGTTGTCTTAACTAAAATTACACCCTCCAAAAATAGTGGCACATAAACAGCACCCCTGAAAGCAATTGCCCTCTGCCAAGTAAATAATAATAATGCCCTCTTACTAAGTAGTAATGCCCCCTTAAGCAGTAATGCTCTGTTATGCCCACTTAAATAATAATGCCCCTTTGTGTCCACTTAATATATAATAATGCTCCATTGTGCCCTCATACTATAAATAATGCTCATTGTGCCCATATAATAATAATGCCTGTTGGGCTTCCTTAATATATAATAATGCCCCATTGTGTCTCCTTACTGCATATAATAATTACTTTTGTGCCCCCACTGTATAAGAATGACACTTGTGGCCTTTTTAAATTACAAAAACTTGTACTCACCTTACCACAATCCGTTAACATGTACGACGAGTCATGTTCCTCCCTGCACAGTTAGCATCCAATGACATACTGTAGTTTTCAGGATGGATCTTGTAGGCCACAAGCCTAAGGTGGCCTGCAGTCTAAAAGAAGGGGAATGATACGGCAGAATGCCATGTCCCTGCTCTACCATGGCGATCAACTGTATCGGTGTCACACACATGCCAATATTGTTGAGAGTGTCACTTGTCCAAACTATTTAGCCCTGAATGGGCCACACCATGCCAGTGGGCCCTGGCCTGCTCAAAATTTTGGTGCAAAATCCGCCAACCAATAGCTGGTATAACATTAGACAAAAGTGTGTAAACATGCACCAAATTTATCATCCAGCATGAGACACTTTATTGGTGTATCTTTAGAATGTCTAGGCCAGTGGCATAGCTAAAGGATCCTGGGTCCTGGTGCAAGAGTTCAGCTTGGGCCCCCTTCCTTCAATTCTTTGTGGCCAAGGGCAGGGAAGGGTATTTCTTTTGTGCTGCCAGAGGTAAAGCCAAATTTTTGACCTAGCCCCTTCCTTCCAGCCAGAGGTGTAACTTGACCAGCATGCACTTTCTATAAGAACAGTGTCTTTGCAGCACAAGGGTCTTTGGGACCCCTCAGGGTCCTGAATCAGGTAGCTACTGCTAACTCTGCACCCCTATAGATACGTCCCTGGTCTAGGCTAAGTGTACACGATCTGTTAGACAGGTTTAGTAAATCAACTCCATTGTTTCTGTATGCGTATAGATTTGTTAAATACAAACATTTTCCACCTAGTGGGAGCAAACTGAAGACACATTTAAACAGTACTAAACCCAACTGAAATCAGGGTACCACCCCCCAGAATGGTATTATAGAACTGCATTATCAACAATTACCTAAAATATTTCTCTTTATTCATTAATATGCCTGTCTTTCTGTATCTACAGTATCTTTCTGTCTCTCTGTTTGTCTTTAGGCCTGCCAGTCTATCTATGATATTTGCAGAATGTGGCCCATTAATCCTCTGTGGGATCATTTGAATAAGAAGAATGATGCGACCAGTAACATGTAAGACTAAGGCATGTTTCGCATTTGAGTCAGGAGTTACTGCTCTCTGTATCCAGCATTGCTGGACATTGCCTCAGTCTCATTGACTATAATGGGGTCGAGCAGAGATTAGGCCGCTACCTGGAAAATGTGCATGCAGCAGTATTTGTCCAGCTTAATCCCAGTATATTTGCCAGGTAGCGACTGGATCTCCCCCTAGACCTCATTATAGTCGATGAAATTGCTGGATCCAGAGAGCTCTAGGAGGCTGTTCTCTGCTGGAACAGCCTACTGAAACTCCTGCCACAAATGAGAAACAGGCCTAAGGCCGAGGAATTGCCAGATCCGGCAAGTTCTGGACACTGCACTTGATGGATCCCATTGACTATAAAGGAGTCCATTGGGTTTCTGGCACTCATACCTGTACTCAGCTGGAAACAAAACAGTTGCATGCATTTTGACTTTTTTGGAGGTATCTGTGATGAAGACTTCTTACTTTGTTTCACTTTGTGGGGTTGGCTTGCATTTATTTATGATGTGTAACTGCATTTTATATATTTGCTGTGATATTTTCATTTGTGCTGTGTTTACACAGCAATTTGGAAATGGTTAATGAATACTGAGAGACTTTTGGGACTTTCTAGCTAATAATGAGAAGCTAATAATTTTCAACAGCTACCATAGGGTTTCAAGAAGAGCATGATTTGGAAGGAAAAAGCCAGACTTGTTTACCACTAAAACCAGACAGACTGACCTTTTGGATGTCTGGTTTAGCTACAGTATGTTGTTATATCTGAAAACCTGTATTTGTCTAGAAAAAACTGCTGTCAATGCCATTGAGTATTATTGAAACTCTATTGCAAGTCTATGACAGACGGGAGTTGTAGCATTGTATTTGTTTGTGCTCAGTTTCTCCACTGCACCCTTCCCATGGAAGGTTCAAGTTTAGAAAGAAACTGTATATAAGGAGAGCAGTCATAGCCCCTATTGTTCTGCAATTGGGGAACAGACACTGGGATGGGAATACTCTGCCACACACCCTGGATCACTAGCCTTTGGCCAGGGTACCAACCTTTTGAGAGAGAGAGAGTTAGCTCAGGCCTTTCTCAGCATCAAACCCTTCTTCTGCCAAGCAATAAGAACAAGGCATACAACGAAGGCACTGCCACAAGTCCCTTTCCATTGGGGAAACAAGTTGCAAACTTATGGCTGCCACGGGCATACAAGTGCTGGATCCAGTACTCTGCCCCTTCACACACTTGACATAAACAATCACCACCAAAGGAGAGGACAAATAGGACAGCACCCACCAGCTTCTTTTGAACTTCTTAATTCTTAATTTTCAAGTACTGACATAGGGATGAGAGGGCGGACACTACACATCACAGGGAGCACAGCGACAACGAATTAAGAAGTTCAAAAGAAGCTGGTGAGTGCTGTCCTATTTGTCCTCTCCTTCGGTGGTGCCTTCTTCTGCCAAGGAAGTGACTGGAGAAGCCAGTCCTATGCTTTGCCTGTGTTGTTTTGAACCTGAATTCATCCAGTAAAGAAGCACACTGGTTTACTGCAGACCCTGACACTCTGGACTTAATTCCCATTGGGCTGCACCATACTTTACAATATCTTCTGGAGAGCAGCAACATGTGGTGACATATGGACTGTGTCCGGGGGACCCAGTATAATGCTGAGGCCACCCCAAACCTGGCCACTGCACATACTTGCATTTTAGGCTGACTATAGCTGAGAAACATCCAAACTGACAGATCACATTTTTGGCAAACAATAGTCTATCACTAACCATATTAGACAAAGTATAGGCTGAAATAGCCATTTTGGCTAACAATTATCTTATGTGTATAAGCAAGGAGCATCTATTTCTCAGCCAGCTGCTTACTCATGCAGTTACTGTACGTCCTTCAATTTATATGTTTCCAGCGGGTTATAGCTAATAAAACTTAAGTAGTTGCTAAACTACGAATGAAACCCAAAGTTTAAAAATGTAAATGAAATGTATATACTGCTTTATTCACTGTAAAAATAATATGCTTTATCTGGTTTAAATCACTATCTCTGCTCTACGTAATTGCTTCATGACAAACAACATTAAACTAACCTCAGAACTATTAACTAATGTTGACTTATAACCATAGTGTGGAAACTTACCAGATTTAATGAATTCACACACTGTACCAATTTGATCCTGTGACCACAAGATGGAAAAGACCACACATGAATCTGAAGAAACGCTAAAGAATCGTGTAAATTTTCTACCTGAACATAACTGCCTTTGATCCAGTGATCTTGGTCATTTTTATAAAGTTCACTACCGACTAAAGTACCTGTCAGAGCATTGCAACGGTGTGTTACTGTTCAAGTGCACTGTTATGTCTTATACAGACCATTAAAAATTCCTTTATGCCTAAAAGTACAGGTGTAGTATAAATTAGGTGCACAAATAGTAATACTTCAATCAGTTCAAATGGCTAAAGGCAGGGGTGGGATTCAAATTTTTAACAACAGCGGACACGTGGTGTCACGACACACGTTTACATATACATTTGCCATCTATATGCAACACACATACACATAAATACATCATATATACACTACACACACATACAGAAATATACCATATATATACTACACACACATACCACCCAACTTTTGAAAATCTTAAGGAGCTAAACTATGGAATGGAAATGCTTATCTCCAGCTGCCGCCGCCACCAGAGGAACAGGTCGGGATTTAGCCGGCAACACGGTTCTCCGATCCGACTGTAATTTTAACAACCGGATCTGGAGAACCTGAGGGAACTGACTGAATCTCATACCTGGCTAAATGGTTTGTCCAGTTCCAACAGCCCCATCTTTCCTGTGACATCTGTTGTCAGGGAAAATTGGGTACATCCCTACCCACATTAGATGGTTGCCCAGTCCTGCCAAAAAGGATAAATTTGGTCCACTTTAATCTAATGTGCTTGTGGGTGTAGAATGGTCCCCTGACAATGAACTGATCACAAAATGTCATCTTTAGGAAACCTGGCAGTTCTAAGCACTAGACAGCAAGCATTCTGTGGGATGTCTGTGTAATACAGGGCAGGTTCTCCAGAGTAAAATACTTTTTTTTGTTAGGCTACTTTCACACTTGCGTTGTTAATTCTGGTATTGAGATCTGGCAGATCTCAATTAAATGGATCTGTTTTGATTCAGGATTCATCCGTTCCGTTAGGAGGCAGTTGTGTGAAATCAAAATGGAAAAAAAAACAAATCCATCACTAAATACATTGAAAGTCAATGGGTGATGGATCCAGTTTTTTAGGTTCCTAAAAAAGTGGATTTGTCACCATTGACTTACATGGTTTTCTGTGCTGGATCCATTTTTTCTGTTTTTATGACTGGACACAAAACCGTGGCTTGCAGTGGTTTTGTGTCCGGTCACAAAACGGAATGCTGCTGGAACGGAAGCCATCCTGATGCATCCTGAACGGATCTCTTTCCATTCAGAATGCATGAAGACTAAATGGAAATGTTTTTTTTCCTGGTATTGAGATCCTCTGCCCAATCTCAATACCAGAAAAACAACTGCGCATGTGTGAAAGTAGCATTAATGTTCTCCACTCTTCAAAGAGTTGAGGATCCAGAACAGATGAACCCGTATGTTATTTCAAAATTCCCTACTAAAGATTATGAAACTGGACTTTCAAAAATGGACAACCCCTTTAGGAAAGAAAACACACTTCAAATAAACTGTGTCGTTCCCCCTGTGTGTGTGTCGGTCCCCCTGTGTGTGTGTCGGTCCCCCTGTGTGTGTGGCGGTCCCCCTGTGTGTGGCGGTCCCCCTGTGTGTGTGGCGGTCCCCCTGTGTGTGTGTCGGTCCCCTGTGTGTGTGTCGGTCCCCTGTGTGTGTGTTGGTCCCCCTGTGTGTGTGTCAGTCCCCCTGTGTGTGTGTCGGTCCCCCTGTTGTGTGTGTCGTTCCCCTGTGTGTGTGTCGGTCCCCTGTGTGTGTGTCGGTCCCCCTGTGTGTGTGTCCCCCTGTGTGTGTCCCCCTGTGTGTGTGGTCCCCCTGTGTGTGTCGGTCCCCCTGTGTGTGTGTTTGGTACCCCCTGTGTGTGTGTCTGTCCCCCATTGTACCCTGCTTGACCCAGATAACTAATAAAATATAACTTTTAATGATGTCCTTAAAACAATAAAGAAAAATAAACAAAATGTGAGCTATCCTATCTTTTAAAATTACTGTTGTCTGTGTATGCTCAGTACATCAAAATCACACCATCATGCTTGTTTGGTAATGGGGGTGTGCACATTTCCCCATCACTGTGACCAACACTAAGTATGTAATATCATACACCATTGATTTGCTGTTATCACTCGCTACAGCATCTATTCTCAAATGAGTTACTGGTAATGCTAAACTGAGCTAAACCACACAACAAACGCTAAAACCTAACACTGCCCCCCAACATGTTTCGTCAGCTAGCCTGGCTTCTTCAGGGGTATTGGGCAGACTTGACCATGACGCTTAATGATCCCCTACAAATAGGTTGTCAACAAAGATTGACCCCCTGTTCAGCCTATCTCCTTTCAGCTGCATCATCCATCTAAGGACGGAACTTCTAATGTGCCTCCACTCAAAAACCAGATCGGACATTACCTATTAGTGAACTGCCAATAGAGTTATTCATAGTTAAATGACATTCCTTGGCTATCATTTAACAAAAATGTGCACACCCCCATTACCAAACAAGCATGATGGTGTGATTTTGATGTACTGAGCATACACAGACAACAGTAATTTTAAAAGATAGGATAGCTCACATTTTGTTTATTTTTCTTTATTGTTTTAAGGACATCATTAAAAGTTATATTTTATTAGTTATCTGGGTCAAGCAGGGTATTTAGCCAGGAATGGAGGAGTAATGTATTAAACTATTAGTTAAACCCCTGCCCAAATAGGGTCTTTTTAAAGGTATTTGTCCCCCATTGTGTGTCGCTTTGTGTGTCTGTCCCCCTGTGTGTCCCTGTGTGTCTGTCCCCCTGTGTGTCCCTGTGTGTCTGTCCCCCTGTGTGTCCCTGTCCCTGTGTGTGTCACGATCACCATGCCCACAGTGTTCCTATGTTTTGACGCAGCTGCATCAGGACATGCTGTGGGGGCGAGAAGAAGACGGAAGAGGAGGCAGCGGCGCCAGCATGGAGTCCATGGGAGAGGCACAGGGAGGCACACTAAGGATGCAGGTAACACTACCACATGATCTACACTAGTGTTATCTGTGATTTTACATAGGACTGTAGATAACACTACCACATGATCTACACTAGTGCTATCTGTGGTTTTATATAGGGCTGCAGGTAACACTACCACTAGTGTATCTGGTTACAACTGCAGTAGTCCATGATCCTAGTGTTATCTGTGGTTTTATATAGGGCTGCAGGTAACACTACCACATTATCAGCACTAGTGTTATCTGTGGTTTTACACAGGACTGCAGGTAACACTACCACATTATAAGCACTAGTGTTATCTGTGGTTTTACACAGGACTGCAGGTAACACTTCTACATTTTCTATACTCAGATACAGATAGCCATCACTGTGTTATCTCTGCTGTTACATAGGACTGCAGGTAACATCTACTATAGTATCTGTACTCAGAGAGTTATCACTCTGTAAGGGGGCCCACTGAGACTTTATCACCCAAGGGCCCACCTGAACCTGGAGCCGGCCCTGCAGCTACATACCAGCAAAATAGATTAATTAGTAACTTTACTAATTCATCTATTTTACGGATATGTAGCTGCAGGGCCGGATCCAGGTTCAGTATTGTAAAGTAGTTGTATATGCAGTTGTATAAAGCAGTTGTATATAGTAAAGTATTGTATATGCACATGAAAAGACAGAACTTCTGAATAGCACGTTGGACTGTGTAACATTAAATTCCTTCCCGAATGCCCACATAAATTTATGTCAGCAATTGGGCATTTAAAAATGGCCCCTGCTAGTGGAGCAGAGCAGGCTACATGGCTGCCATATGTGAAACGTATGCTAACTTATGATGTATCCGATCGATGAGGATCAGGGGAGTTGGAAGCAGTGCGTGGCAATCTCTGTACTCAGGAGTGGTACAGGCCTGCCACACATTATTTACTATTAAGAGAGCCTGCCTGTGGCAGGGCTCCATAGGAACACAGCGTAACCCCCATAGACTCCAATGCTAATGCATTGACGTTTATGAGAAAAGCAATCTAATGATTGCTTGCTGTAGTTCCTTAGTGGAACTGTTAAAAGGTGAAAAAAAAAGTTTTTACAAATATTAAAAATATAAAAATTGAAATCCCCCTGTTCCCCAAAATTAAAAATACACAAAAAAATAACATCACAGGCATTGTCACATGTGAAAATGTCCGTATTAATAAAATATTAAAATATTTATCCCATATGGCAAACGTCAAAAAAGGTAAAAATGGCCGTTTTTGGTCGCTTCATAAAAAGTGATCACAAAGTCATCCAACCTCAGAATGGTATCAGTGAAAAGTACAGATCGTCCCCCAAACAATGAGCCCTCACACAGTTCCATACACATAAAAAAAAAGTGTTGGGGTCAGACTATGGCATTACAAAGGAGTAGAGATGAGCAAATTATGCAAAATTTTATTCGCCGAACATTCACCGAACTTTTCCTAAGACTCGTATATTCGACGAATAGATTTGTTGAATTTGCTACAAAATATACTTATTTATATGCTTTTAGCGAACATTCACGCAGTAATAACGAACGTTCAGGTAAAAAGGTATGCAACCTCTTTGAACGCGTATGCATAAGCGTACAAAGTGCGTACGAAAATGCTTTGCTGGAGAGGAATGGTGGAGCAGGAGGAATGCTCTGAGTCTGATACTGCGTTCATATGGATACTGTATCAGCAGATCACAGCAGATCATCCGGCTGAGACTGAGATGAGCGTGCCATCCATTCCACTATGTCATCCACTTTCTCCTCCACTACAATTTTGCGCCTTGGTGTGTTAGCCTGGTGGAACAACGGCCAAGTATTGCGAATACTCCAAGTAGATGCTCTGGCTACAGGTCTCCCTTTTTTTTAGAGATCGAGGTCTGACCTCTTTTGCTTATCCATTCCAGACATTTTTCAATTCACTCTGTGGCCCTGCAGCTGGTCTTTGTCCCTGTATCTCCCTATCTGTCCCTGTCTCTCATTCCCTGCCTGATTAATTACTAGCCCTGAACTGGCCCTGCCCTTGCCCTGCAGTATACCTGATATGTGTAATATGGATTCCCAGAGCAATTACACCCCAATTTTTTTACAAAACAGGTCTCAGAGTCTCAGAACTTCACACACAGTGCTTCTGCTCATCTTAGCAGTCGCAGCAGAAGTGATGTGTCACTGGATTACCGAGCCTGAGCCAATCAGAGCAAGCCCTGCCCACTAGGTCAGGTGACCGCTTTCTTCCCGGGCTTTTGCACACGATAAACGAACTAACAGTAAAATTTTGCTAATGAATTGAATTCGTACGAAATAGTAACTTATACGTAGCAATAGCGTATAATGTATAGGACAAACTACGTAGCGAATGCGTACAAAGCCAAAGCAAATCACCTAATATTCGGATTTGCTTCGCAGCTAAAAATTTCCAAGATTCTATACGAATCAACTAATCAGTGAATAGATTCGCTCATTAGTATTGTTGTAATTGTACTGACTCAGAAAATAAAAGTAACAGGTCAGTTTTACCATATAGGAAATGACAAAAAAACTCATAAAACTATGGCGGAATCACAACATTGTATGCAGCCACAAATGGTGCCATTAGAAAGTGCATCCTGTCCTGCAAAAAACTGCTTTCATATGGCTATGTGAATGAAAAAATAAAAAAGTTATGACAAAGGGCAAAGTTTGTTACATTGTTGGGTTGATGTTTTAACCCACTTATGTTGGTGCTTACTAGATGTATATGACATGCTTGTATATTTGTTCTCCTGGAAATATTGCCACAAATCTAGTGAACCTTCATATAATCGTGCATGCAGTAGACTGCAAGAAAAGAGGTGGTAAAATGGTTTCCAAAAATTGTGAAAATAAGAGCCCATCCAAAACTTCTTGTTAAACAATTCTTGTAAATTATTCTGGTACCCAAGCACCCTGCTACATAAGAATAACCCATGTGGTATGTGGGGACTATTACAGATTTCACATTGGGGTCTAAGAGCTTCAAGTTACAGTATTCCTGTACCTTTGACATCTGACAATTGATGGTGAGGGTTGACCTGACTGATTTGCCTGGTCCCTTGTCCCTCCATCAGCATGAAGTCTATGCAGACAGCACATGGGTTATGAGTAGAGTTGAGCGAACGTGCTCGTAACGAGCACTGTACTGCTCGGATCTCCTGCGCTCGCATGGGCATGTGCCTATTGATTAGTTTCACTGATTCAATATGAATTATTATTTCAGTGGTCTCTAAAATGGTTGTTCAGATAAATGTCAGCTACACATAAGACCTGAATCATTCTGGATTTTTATGTCTTTCTAGTGCTAAATATTTTGTAAATGTTGCGGTTTGGTATAGTAACGAGAACAAAAAAGTAGCTGTGAGTTATGGAATTATTGACTAGAGCGTCCATGTAAATGCCGTCTGTTTATTATGATGTGCACATGTATAGCATATACAGAATCTCACACTATATAACTTTAAGCCAAGGTTTGTATTTTGGTTACCATGACGACATTCCCACATGAAGGGTATGTGTGAGCATGCATATCTGCCTTAGGAAAGGTGTCTTTTTACTTGCCTGAATAATTTACCAAATTTTGTTTTCACAGTAGGTTTAACATATGGTGCCCATCTGAAAGGTGCTTAGGAAGGTTTCAATTTAGCCCAATTAATCTGAAAATCATTGGTAAACTATATATGAGGTTCCTCAAGAATAGAATGACTGTAAAAATGATAACATTTTGTTGTAATGTTTTATTATCAAGTGAAAACTTATGATTTAATGTATTTGTATTCCCAATAGTTTTGTATGGATAAGTCAGAGTTAACACCTTGACTCAACCTCCTTAGATAGCTAGGAAATGGAAAAGGGTCCGCCCCTGCCTAGAGTGAGGGTTGTTCTGTGCTGAGGGAAAGAGATGACCTACATGTGTTTATTTCTTGGAACTAAGCCTGAGCTCAGAGAATCATATTGCTAAAAAACAATAGCTGCATAAAAGTGTTCCAGAGAGAAGTAAAAAGGTCCCGAATCTACAAGCCCATGCATCGGAGTTGGTCAGCAAGGTACCATACCAGTCTATGGCAGAAAGAGAGACCTTACTGCGGTGAGATGGAATATTGTTAACAAAGCCTTCAACACCTTGAGACGGTTTGGCCAACAATATGTTAATTCTCTATCCCTTAACCCGGGAATTACGGAAACATCTACTAAGAACCTTATTGCCAGCATTAGGTCCTGCAGAGAGAGACAGAGAGCAGGAGTACCACACCCCCATCATTGCTGCTATCAATACATTGCCATTGGGGAAGATGTGCACTATGAACTGCTTGAAACTGTGTCTTGATATTGTTGGATGGATTACTACTCCTATCCAGTGGCATGCTAAGGAGGAGATGTGTGTGTGTGGGGGGTCCACAATGGGTGCCCGCTGTCAGGGGGTGCCAAAACCTAGAAGCAATGAGCGCTTCAATATAGATGGAAGTGCTTATTGCTGGAGCACAGGGAGCTGCGGTCCTGTCACTCAGCTCCCTGCGCTTCGTCTCTCCTGCATGGAATGGTGAAGAAGGGAGACTTCTCCCTGATCCACCATTCAGCCTGCAGACACAGATCGCTCTGCTGGCTGGTGTGGGAGGAGCCTGAAGCCCGGCAATCTGACAAAGCTCCACCCACACAGTGCTGCAGAGCAATCTGTGCCTGAAGGGGAGAGCTGGATCTGAGCATAAGAAATGGGATAAAGTGAGCAGATACTGTGTGTACAGAGGGAATTTTACATGGAGGGAGGCATTTCTACCATGGAGGGGGCACAGAGGGCATTTCTACCATGGAGAGGGCATTTCTACTACAAAGGGGGCACAGAAGAGAGGGCATTACTACTACAAAGTGGGCACAGAGGGCATTACTACTACAAAGGGGGCACAGAGGGAAATACTACTATGAAGGGGACACAATAAGCTATATGACTGTGGAGAGGGCACAATGGCCATTATTAATATGGAGGGGGCACAAAGGCAATACTACTATAAATGGGATACGATGGGTATTATTACTATGAAGGGGGCACAATTGTCATTACTACTGTGAAGGGGACACAATGTGCATTACTACTGTGAAAGGGTCACAATGGGCATTACTACTACCAAGGGAGCACAATGGGCATTAGTATTATTAAGGGGGCACAATGGGCATTATTACTAGGAAGAGGGCACAGAGGACATTACTACTATGAAGGGGGAACAATGGGCATTACTACTATGAAGGGACACATTGGGCAGTACTACTATGAAAGGGACACAATGGGCATTATTACTGTTATGGGGGCACAGTGAGGACATTACTACTGTGAAAGGGACACAGAGCGGGCAAAACTACTGTGAAGTGGGCACAATGTGGGCATAACTACTGTGAGGGGGTACAATTTATTTTAAAGTACTGGGGGGAGGGGGGCTGCGAGAGAAAGAACCCGCCCTGGGTACCAAACACCCTAGGCACATCACTGCTTCTATCCTGTACTTTAGTAAAGAGAGAGTTATTTATCTTCTACAGCAAACTTTGTTACTAACTCCTCAATCATCTGAGTGAGCTGCAGACCTTTATGCAACAAGGAGGCAGTATAGAGCAGAGTCAAAGGAATTTTTCTGCCCTGTACATCACCAAGCAACAAGTCTGTCATTCCTTGAGGGAACAGAATTACGAAAGCAGCAGAGAGTTCAGAGAACATAAGGATGATTGCAGAGCACCAGAGAAGGTAACTGCACACACTGAGGTTCTAGACATCTCTGCATGTGGTGGGAGCAAGCTTTAGGATTCCCAACATAGCCAAAGGACGTGAAGGCACCCTGTTCAGAGACTTATGTGACAACCACTTATTGTTTGAGTAAAGGACATTGAAGCCATTGCAACTACCCTGGTCACATCACTGCATCTTGCATCACTACTACACAGCAAAGTAGTTCCAGGCTCCAGGCTTGAATCTCAGAAACTATCTCCACTAGAGATGAGCGAATCATTCAAAAAATTATTCGCCGAACATTCGTCAAACTTTTCCTAAAATTCGTATATTCGACGAATAGATTCGTTGTATTTGCGTACAAAATATACGTTATTATGTGCTATTAGCGAACATTCGCTCACTAATAACGAACGTTCATTTACAAAATGTACGCAACTTCTTAGAAGACGTACACATGAGCGTACAAATAGCTTACGAATCTCAGCGTACTATTGTCTAAGCGATTACGTAATACGCAGGCACGTACGAGGAGAGGCCGCGGCGTGCACTCCTCAGAGGCAGAGCGAATATTCGAGACATATATATGGTAAAGTGCAAATACATTATTATAGGTATAATATAAAAATTTTAAATATCACCTACCTAGTATGCTCACGGACACGTTTAAGTCTCTTTCCTTCTGACGCTTGTCATAGAACTGGAGCAGAGTCCCAAACACAGTCGCAATTTGTATTCCACATAGGTAAAATTGTAATCCAAACGGGTAAAAAAAAAGCAGAACAGGATCCTTAAAAAACCCTCTTTCAAGGGGCTCCCCAAATAACCTGAAAAGGGGGAAAAAGGGATGAGGCGCACGAATGCGCAACTTAATTTCCTGAGTTGCCTCGTCATCCTCCCGCGCTGGAGAAAGGGGCGGAACTACCAGGGAGGAGTCTGCATCGCTGAGTTGAATTCGTACGCGACAGCGTATAGAGTAACTAAATTATACGTAGAATAGCGTATAATTTATAGGACACACTACGTAGCGAATGCATACAAAAGCGAAGCGAATCACTTAATATTCGGATTCGCTTCGCAGCTGAAAAATCCCAAGATTCGATACGAATCTACAAAGCGGCAAATAGATTCGCTCATCTCTAATCTCAACCAAGGACACTCCACTTCCATTCACTTTAAAATAAGGCCTCATACTACAACATGAGTGTATAAAATAAGAGCTGCTGAAATGTGAAGAAAGAAAAAAAGCAGTAATACGTACATGAGTAGTACTGCAGATAAGAAATTCAGATCACCAGATTTTATTTTCCTACTGCCTCCTGTTCCCCCACACAGAGCTGGGCTGAAATACATTGTTGGGACTGCCATGCATGTGTCCTCTCCATTATGTTAGCACAGCAGTCAGGGCTGTGTATTTCAGTGCTGGCAGCAGGGGAACGGGGGGCAGTAGGAAAAAAAAAAAATACTATAACTGAGATATTATCTGTATATGAGAAGTGAAATAGTTCTTGCTTCAATAAAATGCTGTAATGTAAAGATAAGTTAGTAATGTTATATAGAAAATAACTTCATTATACCAATTAGATATTGTATTTCTCTATGTTTGTGTTACGCTGGATACTGTGGGATATTGAAAAGGGTCATTTAAGTTCACCCCGGTGCAAAGACAAATTGTTAGTTCCGATTACTAGTATGGAAAGCCATAATAACTAACATCATAACTCATCGAGGGAAGTGAAACCTCCAAAATGGGGCGTCAAAAGTAAAAAGAAACATATTATTTGATGGTATGATGGCCATTCTGAGATGAATCACTTTCCGTCATAATTTTACATGGCTAAAATTCTTTTGAGACAAGGAAATTGTAGCAAAGCAATGTCTCATCCAACACTGGGTAGAAGTTAGTTTTCACATGACTGCCACCTGGGACTCAATGCCATAAGGCAGCTACAAAAGTTATGTACATCAATATATATATATATATAAAATGAGAAATGAATGCATGCGGCGTGTGCTTTATAGCACTATTCTTAAGTAGATTTTGGTACCAAACTGTAATAAGGACATGATAAAATTCGAGATGCTTCCATAGGAAGAAACTGAATCATTATTTCCAAGGATTACAGATTGGCAAACTTAAAATTAGTTTCATGTCTGTTCCATTGAATTTTCTTCTAATTCAATCTGTATCCAAATTTATTCTACATGAATCAAAATTGCCACAATTTCCTGAACATTGGTATATGACACTGAGGTCTCCTTTTTATCTGTTTTAAATTTTTTTTCAATTTTTTCTCCTCCCCCAGATCCCGCTTTTAAGCTTTTAAAGTTGAACGCAAAAACAGTAATAGTAAATGATGTCAAAGTGACACTGACACATATAGGTATGAATAAATGCATGGCTAACATGCTTAAAAACGCACTGTGTCATCACATGTGCTATGCTTTCTCATAAAAAAAGCTTTCAAAAATTGTCCTTAATTGGGGGCAGATGGTGTTTCAACAGCAGCAGCAGTACAGTGTGGATGTGGAAAGGGCAGGGTGATAGTGGCATATGGCCCCAATAATTGCAGACAGACAAGGCAGTAGATGTGGGTGCGGTTGTTTAGAGGTAGTAAAAGTAGTGGCGGCTGTTTAGGGGTAATGGTGGTGGCAGTAGGGTTAATAGAAGTGGCAGTAGAGGGATTAGCAACAGGGAGTAGCAGATGTAGCAGTAGCTGCCATATGGTATGGAGCAGGGGTGGCCAACCTTACAGACACAAAGAGCCAGGGAAAAAAACGTATGACTACCAGGAGCCACTAGCTATACATTTGCACACGAGTCACTGTATTTTTCACCCTATACAATGCACCTAGGTTTTAGTGGAGAAAAAATAAGAAATAAATTTTTTTTCATCTGATCTCCCAGACTCCCAGTGTCAGACCCTAGTGCCAATCTCCTCCCATGCTCAGACCAGACCCTCATGCTCAGATCTGAACCTCCTGTTCAGATCTGCGCCCCCCCCCTCCATACTCAGATTAGAACCCCTATGCAGGGGCGGACTGGGAACTTAAAGTGGCCCTGGAAAAAATACTAAAAGTGGCCCCATTTTGTAGTTGGGTCTAAATGGATGGAAGGCAGGGCCAGCAATGCCATATTGTGGCACATTATACCACCCCAACAGAGTCAAATACCACAGTCCAACACAAAATACTGCCACCAGCACATAATACATCCCCAAAAACTTCTACTGGCCAGCCGAGAGGAAAGCCCTGGCGGCTCCCTGGGCATCGGCCCATGGGGAAATTTCCCTGTAAGGTCTATAGCCAATCCGCCCCTGCCCCCATGCTATGATAAGACCCCCCATGCTCAGATCAGAAGCTCCCATGCCTAGATCAGACCCTAAATCTCAGTTCTATAATTTAGAAAAATCTTCTACCTCCCCTGATTGGGCACCTGCTACACGCTTTCCAATGTGACCTGATGCGCACAATGCCAGGTGATAGCGCACGTCTCCACATACTAAGTTCTGACACTGTGTGCATCAGTATGTAGTGAACAGTGAGCTGGAGCTGCAGAGTAGCAACATGCTCAATCAGGAAAAGAGATCTGAGCATGGGAGTGGAGAGTGAGCCGGCCTGACTGCTTCCCGGCTCCACCAAAAGTGCCACACTTGAAGAGGCAAAGAGCCGCATGTGGCTCAAGAGCCACAGGTTGGCCACCTATGGTATGGAGCATGCTTTTAGGCAAGCCAACAGTATCAGTGGCATGATGGGGCACCATCACCAACAACATATATATTTAGCCTCAGTTGAAGGAGGTTGAAAATCCTCACAGATACATGCCTCGGTCATTTTGACAAAAGTGATGTTTTGTACACTGTGGGATGACAGCTTTGTCCGTCCATGTGTCACAATGCCCCTTGCTGCACTGAAAACCCTCTCTGAGATGAAACTGGTGGCTGGACAATACAGAACAGAGACTGCATACTGGGCCAGTTCTAGACACCGTTCCAATCTACCTGTCCAGAAATCAATGTACGACTGAACCTGGGTGTTGAGGCAATATGTCTCCGTTTGCTGATTTGCATCAGCTTGGAACGACACATGAAAAAACTGCTCTATCAAATTGATGATACAGAATTGGCTGATACAGTGTATTTCGGTAATAAAGCAATCTGGCCACCATTTCAACAACAGTAGGGGCGTTGCTAGGCTAAAACATTCGGGGCCTGGGCCCCTGATGTTTTCTCCCAGGCCCCGAATGTCTTGCCTGTTAGACAGATACAATTGTATTGCCGTCCTCAGGACGGCAGTACCATTGAATCTTACACACTGCAAGATATGTAGGACCTGCGATGACATCACAAGTCATGTGATCAGTGCCGGACAATCCTGCACTGGTCACATGACTGTGACATCATCGCAGGTCATTTTCAACCCCTGTCTTCTAAACTGAAGAGGAGAATTGTGGGGAAGAAGCTGCAGTGAGCTCTGCTACATCAGAAGAGGTAAGTGAAGGGAGAACAGAGGGATGCTGAGAGTTGTGGTTATTTAACTGGGACTGTATGTTAGGGAAGAAGGGAGGGATGTTATCATGGGACTGTGTGTTGGAGCTGACTTGGGCAGGGTTCTGTTAGGGTACTTTCACACCTGTGGCAGGGGATTCCGGCAGACTGTTCCATTGGGTGAACAGCCCACCGGATCCATGCTGCCACAGGTGCACGTGTGGGGCCGGAACTACGCTCCGGCCCCATTCACTCTAATGGGGGCGGGCCACGGATCCGGCCACAGCACGGCAAACCCTGACGAGAGGTGGCCAGAACAAAAGTACAACATGCTGTACTTTTGTTCCTGCCGCCTCTCGGCAGGGTTTGCCATGCTGCAGCCGGATCCGTGGCCCACCCCCATTACAGTGAATGGGACCGGAGCATAGTTCCAGCCCCACACGTGCACCTGCGGCAGCACTGATCACACCTGCGGCAGGGAGTCCCATGCCACAGGTGTGAAACTAGGTTTAGGCTACTTTCACACTTGCGTTGTAAGGATCCGTTTGTGAGATCCGTCACAGGCTCTCATAAACAGTCCAAAACTAATCAGTTTTGCCCTAATGCATTCTGAATGGAAAAGGATCCGTTCAGAATGCATCAGTTTTGCTTCAGTTCAGTCAGCATTCCGTTTTGGAGGTGGACACTAAAACGCTGTTTGCTGCGTTTTGGTGTCCACATGAAGAAACTGATCCAAACTGGCTATTTAAAAGGTAATATAGCCAGATCCATTCAGAACGGATGCAGACGGTTGTAATATCATGACGGAAGCGTTTTTGCTGATCCATGATGGATCCAGCAAAAACGCTGGTGTGAAAGTAGCCTTATTTACATTGGACTGTGGCGCGGAGTAATGTTATTTACATGGGACTGCATGTTGAAGGTGGCTGAGGGCAGGTTTATGTTTTTTACATGGGACTGTGAGGTGGAGTGATGTTATTTACATGGGACTGCATGTTAAAGGCGGCTGTCGGAGGGAGTCATATTTACATAGGACTGTATGTTGATGACGACTATGGCTGGGAATGATGTTATTTACATGGGACTGTATATTGGAGGGGACTGGAGAGATGTTGTGATTTACACAGGAGGGAAATAGCTTTATTTCTCCAGGATAGTATTTGGAGGTTTTGGGGGGCACAGCGAGCATCAGGATAAGACTGTGGGGACTCCAGGTTGGGGGATGATGATAGAAATGTCAGGAAGCTAAGATGTCTGTGTGTCACACTCTGCAGAGACGAGGCGGCTGAGAGAAGTTGTCCAGGCTGAATGGAGAAGATGATGACAGAGAAGATCTACATCAGAGGAGATGTCACCTGGAGGCCCTGGATGTGAGGTATGTGCTGCTGTATAGCAAGGGTGGAGCGAGGTTCGACATAGAGAATTGGGCCATATTCATTGGGGCTTGGGCCCCGGATCTTTTGAGACCCTAGCAACGCCCCTGAACAACAGTAAAACAATCCCCCATTTCGCTTTGATAGTGAGGGTCTAAAAGCATGGTTATCCAGTAATGATCAGATTTCTTGATGGTTACTATATGCCTGTCATTACATAAGCAAGCATGCAGGAGAACCCAGTTTTTTTCTGGCTCCGCTCCCTAATGAGAAGATTGGTCATCATGTCCGGTGTTGTCATCATCTTCATCACCCTCGTCCTCATACACAAGCAACTCCTCCTGCTCATACTCCTCATGCAGTGACAGCTCCTCATCCTCCATTCCTTCCCATGGGATTATCTCTGTGTGGGTCTGCAAAAGCTACAGCATTATGCATAAGCTGTTTTTTGCTTCTGAATTCCCTTGCTACATCAGAAAGCATCTGCTCTAAGATAAATATCAGAGGAATGACGTTGCCGCTTCAGCTTCCACTACTGACAAATCTGGTGGCTAAGTACGCAACAGGCATCTCTGATGATCTGCCACTGCTTGATCTTGAAGCAACACATGCTACCTGCTGAGGTGATCAGGTTCCCTAATGGGAAATATAATCGTGCATGTTATTGGGTGCAGGTTTCAAACTAAGATGTCCACATTATTTTCGTGCTGTTTTTTTCTGCATTTCCTAACCAAAATTTGGAAGTGTTACTTGAAGATTTTGCTGCGAATTTTAATGTGTTTTTTAACTGATCTGTACTAAAAGTCCACAGAAACAATTGATATGCTGCAGATTTCAAAATCCACGAAGAAGGTCAATTTCTGCATGGAAAATAGGGAAAGTGTACATGAGATTTGTCAAATCTCATTTATTTTACTGGTACTGTACTACATTGCAGTTTTTCTGCATAAAAATACCCACAGAAAAACCAAGCGTAATCTGTAGCATACTTACCGACACAAAGTTGCGTGGACCAGTCACGTGATGATTCCCCTCAATCCATCTCATCCACTCATACATCAAGGAAAGTTACAGTTCTGGCTCCGTCTACAGCAGAAGTAACATCTCGTCCTGAGCCCAGACTGGAAACCCAAAAAAGGATGTGATATCGGCATAAGCAAGGTTTTCAAAAGAGGAACATTGCGGGATCAAGTCCCCAAGCAGCCAATCCATACATCTTCGGGCCTGGTAACTACTGTATATTACAAACTTTCTTTAATGGGCGAATTATGTATAATTTTAAGGGTGGGTTTACATCACATTTTATGCCTCCTTTTGACGTATATGTTAAAAAAAAAAGTTTACAAAAACATAGCACACCGCGCTATTGTATCCTGCACAGTCTGGTAAAAAGAAACATATACATTTTTTACAATGGTAAAAAAGTATACATTTTTTTTCTTACAATGGAACTCTATAGTGAACGGATGCCACTGTATGGCATCATTCTGATTCATCTGTTTAACGTATACTTTTTTGTATACGTTTAACAGATGGGAAAAACATGATGTGAACCCAGCCTAAGGTGGGTTTGTGGGACCTGCTTTGTCCTGGAAAAGCCCTTTAATTATTGTAATAATTTATATATTAGTACTAGTGTTTGGTGTCATTTTGCTGTTTGTGTGTTTGTGTTCTGCCAGCCTTGTAGCATATAGGCTACAATCATTTAGCATATTTGTACACTGCCATTACATCCACTGAAGGAAAGTATGACATCTGTGGGTAGCAGTCCTAAAATCCAGCTCTTCTTTCCAATCCACACTTACATCTGACACTGCTTTATGTTGCTTGCTATTTTAATGTAATCAGTTTTGAGCTCTCTGTAACTAATTCTAAGCTGGCACCTCTCCATTAGCAGTCCTGTGGTTAATCATTTTTCCATTCATTAAATTTTAGGAAAAAAGGTACCTCTCAAACTCAACTTTTTAAATGCAGATTATTTTGGCTCCTTGAAACAATAGCATGCGGTTCCTAGTCAGCATTCCAGAGCAAGGAAAGAAAACACAGCACTTCTCAGTTACTTGAAACTTCAAGGAATGTTGAACGACAGCCACATATTGACTTAAGGTGGTTACACACGCAGAATGACATTCGCACATTGCTTTATTCAGACCTGAGTATTGTAAGAGTGTCTAATCTTGAAGAAAAGCAAGCAAGCTTACACAGGGACATCGTCGTATATATAGCACAGAATCATTTGTGGTTTTCAAAGAGCACTTCAGAATCAAAGGGAAAAGGTCATCAGCACGTATTGCCTGCTACTATACCTTTTAGGGTACGGTCACACGGTCAGGTTTCCTGAGCCAAAACCAGGAGTGAATTTAAAAAAAAAAAAAAAAAAAGAGAAGTTGTATCTGTCCTTTAGGGTGCATTTACATGACCATAAGTGTTTTGCGGTCTGCAAATTGCAGATCCGCAAAACACGGATACTGGCCCTGTGCATTCTGCGGATCGCACATGGCCCAGTGCTATATAGAAAATGCCTATTCTTATCCGCGACTGAGGACAAGAATAGGACATGCTCTATATTTGTGCGCGGGCCACAGAACGGAACAACAGGGGCGGACAGCACACGGTGTGCTGTCTACATCATTTGCGGCTCCATTGAAATGATTGGGTCTGCAACCCATTCCGCAAAATTTCTGAACTGATGCAGACTCATTCATATGGTCATGTGAATGGTCCCTTATACTTTCTCTTCTTTTTTCATCCACTCGTGATTTTAGCTTCCAAAACTTCATGAAGAAACCTGACAGTTTTGTCATACTCTTAGAAATTATATTAAAACGTGGTTATTCTGAACCAAGCCGTGATGCGTGTCCTGCTAATGTCGTGAATGGACTTTTTAGACTGAAGATTTTTATACTGAAAATTCGATGGGCTGGTATGAAATTACTCTCTAGGTCCATGCAAATATTTGATAAAGAAAATGCCGTTTGTTCTAATATGTGAAAATAAAAATTATCTATGGTGCAATGAAAACTTACCAATGTATCTTGCTTTACAAGAAAAGTATTGCCTTCTTTCAGTGAATAAAACCCTGTTTTGAACATTTTCTGCTGAAGTAGTATAGTATAATAGAATGAAAGAACTCATTAGACAATGATTCATGGGGTTTTCCAGGATTTTAATATTGGTGGCTTATCCACCCCAGCTAAACAACGGTTTAGGCTACATTCACACGTCCGTATAAAACGTCCGCATCCGATCCGCATCCGTTCCGCCATTTCGGATGAAAAATGCGGATAGTATGCGGATCCATTCATTTCAATGGGTCCCGAAAAAATGCGGACAGCACTCCGTGTGCTGTCCGCATCCGTGTGTCCGTTCCGATTGTCCGCATTTAAAAACCAGCATGTCCTACTTTGATCCTGAAAATGCGGTCCGTGGCTCAATAGAAGTCTATGGAACCTCCGATTATGCGGAAGACTTTCGGAAGGCATCCGAATGTCATCCGCATGTCATCCGTTTTTGCAGAATCCGTTCCTGGAATAATTTAAAAAGGTTCAGCCCTCTGAGAAGCATGTGGTCGGCCCAGGCAGAACTGGATTGGCCAGCCAATTAAGCTCCAGAGAAGAGAAGACTTCATGCCAAAATGCCTTCCAGTTTGATGTGGAGAAACTTATCATCCTCATTCAAGAAAGGCCCACCCTTTGGGACACCAGGTCTGACAGTTACCATGACAGGATAAAGAAAGAACGTGCTTGGGATGAAATTGCCAAAGAGCTGTCCAGTACTGAATGGGATAAAGCTGATAGCAAGAAGAGGCAGCGCATAAGTAAGTTAAAACTTTTTACAGTTTGGTGTATATATGTCAGACTGTTTTTTTTGTTTTATGTACATAAGTATAGAGATGCTGCTGTTCAGACATTTGTATGTGACAGTTAGGTGCGAACATTTATTAGCTGCCATGCCTGCAAATGTTTGTTTTTCCCTAATACATGCATGCATATGCAGCTGGACCTATGTGTTTGATGGCTACACTTTTCTTCATACATATATTAGCTACCTGTGCTTGATTGTATTAGGGCCTAGTATAGTTTGACATGCATGCAGCTAATAACTTTACTTTGGAAAGTGTTGCTTAGCAACACCTATGTCCAGCTGCCTGTGCTTGATTGTATTAGGACCTAGTATAGTTTGTCATGCATGCCGTTAATATCTTTACTTTTGATATAGTTGATTAGCACCACTTTTGTGTTTTATTTTATGTTTTGTGAGATTGATATTGTCTTTTCCTATGTTTTTTGTTTTTACCTAGTTAGCAAGCTCAAAAATCGATGGCAATCATGTCGTGATCAGTTCCGTCGTGAATTGAACCTCAAACAACGAAGTGGTGACGGGTCGATTGGGAAAAAGCCGTACTTATATACGCAAAATCTTCAGTTCCTGAAGCCTGTTATGGAATTAAGGCCGTAAGTTTTGTTTCTGTTTGTTTATTGTCTTTTTTTTATTAATTTTTGGATTAGGACATTATATTTTCTGTATAGTCCTGAAAACTGTATAAAGATCCATCTCTATACAGTATTCAAATTTTATACATTGACATTTTCTGGCTCAAGTAAAATAGTGTTGTTATTTTTTGTACGTGGTGTGTTTAAAAGTTTGGTACACACATTCTACGGCCACTGACCTGGTGTCCAATACATGTGGTTTCTGAACCCATTTTTGCGAATGTGGTCCATGAACCTCATCCGCTGGTTTTCACCTTATCAGATATGTGTATTGCGCTACTTATGGTTGTTTAGCCTTTACGAACATACCGTTTCTCAACGAAAATAAGTCATTTCTTATTTTTGTGGTTATCAGAAAAAAGGGTTTTAGGGCTTATTATTGTTTTAGTTCTTTTTGTCCCCCACTGAACATATATGTCATTTTTGGCCCCTCTAAATATATATTGTTATGTCATGTTTTCCCCCCAGGCCCCTGTGCACACACGGACAAAAAATATACTTACCTCAACTCCGCTCCGGACTTCCTCTCACCCAGTTCTGTCATATGATGTGCACTGCGCCATCCAGTCAACCAGCATGATCCTATACACACACCACTATACCCATATCCTATCCGGGGCTGCCAAACCTCTCCGCTGTGATGATCCCACAAGACATAACCTCAGTGACGGTTCTCTTGTAGTGCCGGATCGGCTATGGGTATAGGGGTGTGTATAGGTAACTAACTGGGCAGCGCTGTACTCACCATTGCACGTGGTAGCGCCACCAGCAGAGAGGCCCTGACTAGCCACATACACAGTGTGAGCCGAATTATGTTACATTCTGAGTGCACCCGTTAATTATGGTTTGTGCATCCATTATATTGAAATTGTTTTAAAGTTGCTGTCCCATGATTGGTGAAATTTAATTCTCGTAGACAATGGGCAAGGTCGTGCGCTTCTCACCTTTTTTCTGGTTCAATCTAAATCAAAACTTTTTAGAACTATAGAAAGTTTGCTTAACATTATTCCATTTTCTTTTCCTCTTGATTTGCTATCTATGTGTATATTAATATGTTGGTTATGTTCTTGATCCAGTAATTTGATCTAATGAAAACGGATGTTGTTTTCCAGAACTGTCGACAATCTGGATGATGATGATGGGCAGTCTGACCCACAACCAAGATCATCCCAGGAGCCCCATGTCGACCCTCCTTCCGAAGGACAATCGGAGAATGTTGAAGGAGAAGTTTCGGCCAGGTCCCAGGAGGAGGTTCAAGAGTCGACAATGGAGGAAGGTCAACCAGGCTCACCAGCTCGTGCTCCAGCCCCCAGACGGCAGTCACGCCACCGCCGCCGTTCATCAGGTAGACGTCGGGGGGCCCATCACCATGATTCTGGCTTGGATACTCGAGCCCTCGTTGATGCAAGGGTCATCGAGTATCTAAACCAGAATCGTGGTGACACAAAGGAGAACAACTTATTGAAAAGTCTGGGCCCCTATATGCAACGTGTACCTGAAGAACGGCAGGAACGTTGCATTGCAGCAATGGCAAATCTTCTTTTTTCCTTTTCCTCTCCCCCAGACCCTCATGAAGTTGAACTTTTTCTCGAACGTTATCGAGACAATATTCTTTCTGGACGAAGAGCCAGCCACACCACTGTGACCCAACCTCCCCCGGGTATATTTTACCCTTCTTCTGGCCCAAGTTACCCTCAGGCCCCGTCTTATGAGCCCAGGAGGCAGCCATCTGCTTCTTCTTGTTCATCGGGCTTCAACCCTGGGCCATTTACACGTGACCTTTTTGATCTTTAATTTATTTTATGTTGTTAAAATTTTCAAATATTAAACTTTTATTTCAAAAATTATGCTGTGACATTAAACAGTTTATTTTTGTTCAAATTTTGGCTTTGCCTGTCTTTAATATAATTTAATATCACATAGTGAATGTAGTAAATGTGTATATAACTTTACAGATTTCATGCTAAAAATGTGTTCAGAGACAAATGCTCCCTGTTTGGACTATATGTTCCCGAACAACATTCATCTCAGACAATGCAGTGCTAATAGTCATATATTGCAATGATACTGGGCACATCTGGCAAAAACCTAGACAAATCCTTCCCTTCTCACTTTGGCAAAGGCACCATGTGTCCATAGGGACACTTCAGAGGGCATTTTTAGAGAGAGTGTACCAAGATGGCCCATACTGTCCTCTTATATTATGCCCTCGTATGAGGTATGATGGCTGTTCAATGTGTTTTAACAGAAAGCCACAAGGGTATTGCGACATTCCATTCTTCCCTTAATATTTCAAGTCACCCATACATATATTTTTGGAAAAATCGTTAGAAATGGTCAATGTACTAGTTTGATTAAGAAATTTGCATTTTTTGGTAATATAACTCAAAATCGAGGACACAGACACAAATATATACTTTATTATTTGTAATTGAAATAAAAAATTAATACTTACCTTTACAGACTAGTTTCTATTTTACCTTACATATTTTATTAAAGAACTTCCTTCCTAAAAAGATTCATGAAAACAAAACAATACATTCAGAAGATAGTGGATCACTATCGTCCAAAAATTTTTTGGGGAAAGCCACACTTGTTATATGATGTACCTTGTAATGAGGTATTAGAAGGTATTAAAACCAAATATTTAATAAAAAACACCATCAATTACATATACATTGATAGTGGAATTTGGACATTACAAAATACCTCAGCCCGCAAGCCCACGTCAAGGGTCCTCATTCTCTTGCGAGTCCCTAACTAAACTAACAACAGGGGATCTAACTAACTTAAAAAAAAAATTTGAGAAATTTGGGAACCAGAACCAAGATGAAATCAACGACTAGCACGGATGGCTTCCAACTGCCATGGTACGGCCCCCTCTGTACTACAGAAATAGTCTGCAAAGAGTTCCCGAACAGCTATGCCAGCCGTCCCAGGTCGCCCAGGCCGACTCAGATCAAATATGACATTAGATGCCATAGTTTGATCAATTTCTGCATCAGGGGAGGCATCATGAATCCTGGTGAAGTTGTGCAGGAGTACACAAGCCTGTATCACCAGGGTGGCATGTTCCGGATTCATCTGGATGGATGACAAGAACACTCTCCACTTAGCAGAGAGTATTCCAAAAGCGCACTCAACATACCGACGGGCACGAGTCAGACGATAGTTGAAGATGCGCTTACGTACATCCAGATCGCGTCTAGGGAAGGGCCGCATCAGATGTGGTGACAATGCGAACCCTTCATCAGCCACGATCACAAATGGAGCCGGTGGCCTGGCGGATCCGGGAAGTCTTCTTGGCTCTGGCAGGGCAAGCTGGTTAGTGTGAAGTCGATCACACATTCTGGAAGCACTAAAGATGCGGGCGTCTGAAGTGCTCCCATAGGCCCCGATATCTACAATAACAAACCTGTAGTTACTGTCAACTAAGGCCATCAGCACTACAGAAAAAAGCTGTTTGTAGTTGAAATACCGGGACCCTGAGTGAGCGGGCTTCTTTACACGAATGTGTTTACCATCCAGTGCCCCAATGCAGTTAGGAAACTGCGCAAATTGATAAAATCCCTCGGCGATACGTAGCCAATCTTCCGCCTTGGGGGTGGGCATCACCGCTTCTCTGAGACGCTGCCAGATAACTTGACAAGTATGGCAGACTATCCCAGAGATTGTTGAGATCCCAAGCAGAAACTCAAAGTGCAGCGATACAAAAGAATTTCCGGTAGCAAGGAATCTGTGAAAAGAAAAAAAAAAAAAATTACAAAAACAAATACAAAAAAAGGCTAGAGGATCATCAATAATGAAGTCCTGCCATGGCGTAAGATCACTTAGTAGTTCAATTACAAATGCATAATAATTGAAAGCAAGCATGACATACGAAACTATATATGTGTAATGAAAAAGATTATCAAAAACATTTGTCCAAATGTCAATAATACAAAAAACATAACAAAAGATATATGATGCCATACTTAACAAGTGAAAATTGTAATGAAACATTTAATTAAGTTAATGAACAACATACAATACTATCAAATAAATAAAACTTACCTCAACGTGACAAGAAGACGTTCCTCTGCAGAAATACTACGCCTCATGCTGGTGTCCATGAAGGTCAAGTCCGGATGGAGAGAGACCAGAAGATGATCAAAAGCCTCCATGGACATGCGGCAGTAGCTCCGAAACTTCAGGGGGTCCTGTCGCAGATCATTTAAAAGTTTATGAAATAGTCCCTTCCGATTACGCTGTGCGACAATGGGATGTATCCACTGTCGCCTTCTCCTCACTGGTTCTTCGTCCAGCATCGCTGCTTGCTGTCCAAATCGCCTTGAAAGGAGCCATCGGAAGAGAACCTCATGAATATCCCAGGGCATGATGTAAATCGCTCAGAAATCCAGTGAAAAATATGCCAAATCTAAGCACAGATTTCACCTCTCAATCCAAACGAAAAGATGAACCAAACAAAATGGCACCTGTATGATCACGTGACTGCTTGATATATTAGCATCAATCAATTATTCAGATTTTATTTAGATTTGATTCCTCCTTCCGTTTTTGCGGATCCGCAAAAAACGGATGACATACGGAAACATCCTTTCCATTTTTGGCGGAAAAACGGAACGGATGAGCTTCAAAAACGGATTTTATTTGCGGAAACACGGATCCGCAAAAAACTGACCGATTTCCAGGATGTGAAAAAACGGACGTGTGAATGTAGCCTTAATCTGAGCACTGAAGTGAATGGGAGCAGAGCTGCGGTTGGAAGGATTTGTGTAGTTCTAGGACCTACTTCCAGCACCAGAGCTACTCTGAAACTGCTGATCAGAGAGGGTGTGGAGTCTCAGACCCCCACCTATTAGATATTGATGACCAATTTTGAGAAAAAAAAACCTTTATGACAATATGACAAATATTAGCTATGCATAACTGATACAATTGAGGCTCCATTATGTGCAATTTGGATTATTACATGGGTACAACAGCTCCCCCCATGCAATTAAAGGAAGGGGCCCAGTTGTGATTGACAACCGGGGTTCCCGCTGTAACAGCCAGGATCAAATAAACCACTTATTCGGGCTGTTTAGCTCCTTAGATGTGATTGTCAGTATGGTCAGTAGTGACTACACATGCTGTAAGAAGTCAATGAGACTCCTTCTGTCCTCCCACCAGCATCCTGTGCTGCAATCACAGGGTACTGTTAGGTTACCATGGCAACCTGGGACCTAACAGGGACCTAACATAGGCCTCTAGGTCTGCCATTGGTATAAACATAGTGAATTGTCTGCCTCTGTTATTATTGCATTGTGTTAGTGAAATTGTCAGTATTCCAAATTATGATGTATATGAGTATTAAAAAAAAGGTGAAAAAAAAGTGTATTTGCTTTTTTAAACCCATACCTGTGGGCTATTTTTTAGAGATTAGGCTGTTATTGGCACCTGAATGTATTCCTGAAAACACCTTGGTTATCTGTGTGGGATCCAGTCATATATTTCCAGGCCTTTGTACACACTGGGGGAAATTTATTAAAACTGGGGTTAAGAAAAACTGGCTTAGTTGCCCATAGCAACCAATCAGATTCCACCTTACATTTTTCAGAGCTCCTTTACAAAATTAAAGGTGGAATATGATTGGTTGCTATGGACAACTAAGTCAGTTCTATTTTACACCAGTTTTGATAAATCTCCTCCATACTCTTTGGAGCTTCATTACTTTAAAAGGGCATTTCTACTTTACATAATCTTTTTTTTTTTAATTTTAATAAGGAGTGTTGAGTGAAGCAAAGCAATCGAAGCAGAATTCGGTCCAAAGTTTAGGAAACCCTCGATTCGAAACAAATCCAAAGTCAGGTTTTCCTAAAATGGCAGCTGCATGTGTTACAAAGTGAAAGCAAATGTAGAGGAGACAAGCCCAGGAATGCAAAATCATCCATAATGTCATGCAGCCAGCTAATCCACAGATAGATATCCACTGTGATGTCACATCCCTATAAAACCCTCATCCTGCGCAGTCTCCGCCATTGTCCTGTGAGCTGAGGATAGGAAGAGACGTGGCAAGCACTCATGTGCTAGGGACAGTGTTGATGAAAACGTTTAAGAGAAGAATATTGGAGAGGGAGAGTGCAGGAAAAGTGTGGGGAGAGTGCAAGAAGAGTGCAGGGAGAATGCAGGAAGAATGCAGGGAGAGTGCGGGGAGATTGCAGGGAGACTTATGCGGCATCCGTTTTATTTATTTATTCCTACAGTTACTTATTCCTACATCAGTTGTAAACTAAGATATGTAATTCAATACCAATAAGATGGAAGCCATTATTATTCCAGTGCCAGAGTGCCAACCAATACCGTCCAGTCTGCACCCCTTAGGGGGAGCAGGTCTTAATGATCACCATTCTCATCTTTTGCTGACTTTACTTTTTCCAAATCTTCCTTCAAAGTCTCCATGTTCTAGAAAAGTCAGGAAGATTTAGAGAGAGGAGGAGCTGGATGTTCCTGATGACATACTGTATTCTCATTGATATTACATGATGTGGAAAATGAGGAAAAGTAGATGGCAGAAGAAGGGCTCCCACCTGTAGGGCAAGAGAGTGCTGTGATTGGAGAAGTGGTTATGCCAGAGCTGATTAATTCTGTGTTTACTGTCAACCAATGGGTTGATGGTGGAATACATGCACATGACAGGTCCATCAGAATGAGGGGTCTATTTTCACTCTAGCTAGTATATAACGGGTCCTCACAAGTGTAACTTGAAGGTCTTCGGTCCCAGTGGACAATTTTGAACCAAGCTCCCAGCTAAACATGTTATTTACAAAACTGGCATCTTCTAATGTGGTACAGTAGAAGAGGATTTTTCACCTTAAAAGCAACATTTCTGAAGTGTGACTGCTACCTTTGCACCCCCCTGATGGTTCAGAAGAATAGAGAACCCGTTGTAATAAGGTAATTTAAAATGGGTTTTCAAAACCAAACAACTCCTTTACTGTATTCTGTACATAATATAATGTCCCTGTAACCATACTGTACTTTTCGAGGTAACTCTATCCAATTCCAAAGAGTTCTAGAAGTGAGTAGGGGATGCCAAATTTGTAAAATGCATGGCTGGAATATACTTGGAAACAATTCTATTAGTTGTTTTGTACCACGTGAACCTTTTGGAATGTAACATTCAACCATGTGTGTTACTATGAAAGGTTTCTCTTGTGAATGATCTGGCAGACAAAGTATATTCACTGAATTAATTGCCATTTCCTAGAACTAGATAGCAGGTTTTGAAGAAAGAGATGCCAAATGACTATGAATATAATAAACAGAGAGAACCACAGTATGTCAAAATAATAGAATTTTTTGTTGCAGAGCAATATCAAAATGGCCATGACCATCCATCAAAGCAAACTTAGCTAAACAGAATGTAGCATTCCTATCAATATATAGACCTTTGGGTCTGGTAATTTCACATTGAAATAAATTTTTGTTAAGAACATCCTGTACTCAAATTCTTCATTTTGGCCTTGGTGCTTTAACCTTTCCTGAGGGTCTTGAATGATTTACTACAGAAATAGGTCTTGCATGATCGCCATTGTATGGTAAATCGGGAGGTGCTGTTAAGAGGGATAACTGTATGCTTTTACCTACAGACCATTTTCTGCAGGTTTTCATATTATCACATTTAAAGAAGTTGTCTGGTCCCAAAATCAAAATTCTTTTTATGTGCTCCTAACACCCCTCACCATGCATACATATGCCTCAATGGCTGTTTTTCATGCCTGTGTTTTGCTGAATAGGTAACAATCTCATACCTTCCAATCATCCCGGATCCGGTGAGACAGTCCTGGATTTTAGTGGCTATTCCTCGAGAGGTATGTCCTGCTCTCAGGCAGCTGTCCCTGCTTCAGCAGAGACAGCCAGCTGTCTGTAATGATGAAGCAGAGTGCGTCCGGCTCCCTGCTTCATCATTCCTCCCACCTGCCAGTGCTCCACACTGTTAGTCTGTGTAGGTGGTGGGGATGGATGGCTAGCAGTCAGCATCTGCTCCTCCTCCTACACAGACCAGAGCAGCCAATGTGTATTCTGCTGCTGCTGGGGAATAGGGTGAGTATGTGGAGTTTATTTTTATTTAACTTTTTATACTAGTCTTACTAGTCTTACTAGTCTTGCTGTATTGCTGGTCATAGTTACATGACATATGGGTCTGCATGATGACTTAACCCTAGAATGCGTGACATCAGAAATCTTCATATTAACGTATTGGGGGCCTTTTAGGCCCCCATGCAAATCATATGGAAAACACACTTATATAACTTTTACAAGTTTATTTTAAAACTGCTAAATAAAATATGATTAGTAAACAAAATTTTAATTATAACAGAAACTTGCTCTCAACATCGTATCTTATCTCAGGTCCTTAACAATTAGCTCACAGTGTATACTGTCCTCATTACTCTCTTCACAGCTTATTACTGTGTTCAGAAGGACCTGAGATGATGTCATGACTTTATCTCTCCCTCCAAAAATCACATGACATCCTCATATGGCATTATCCACACCCTGGCCCCTCCACCAGCATTACTGAGTACAAATAAAGTAACTTGAGGTACAAACACTACTGAGAACATAATAAAAAAATACATGGGGGCCTAAAAGGCCCCCAATCCGTACAGATGTGTTTTTCACCAAAAAAGCATTGTTACACCAAAATGCCTATGAAAAAAAATATATGAACAACTGGATATTACCAACAACGACATTCTTGAGGATTACCTGGAGTTTCAAAATTCTAACTTAAGTAATTTTGCAGATAATAACAAAAAAAGTAAGCATGGGGGCCTAAAAGGCCCCCAATACGCATTCTAGGGTTAATACTCTATGGAGTGCATCTATACTGCTATTTTATGATATGATACCTCACATATTCGATATGTCCTGCAATTATAGGGTGTCATTTGAATTTTACAAATACATCTGTAGTCTTGTAGTACTGGACCATAAGCATAATTGATTGATGATTTTATAAATAGAGTGTTGTCTATTGGAGTCAATAAGATACTATAACTGTGCAATCTGATGTTTTTCCATCAGTTAGACAAAAATGTCGCCTACCAGCTATCTCTAACTCGTATATCTTATGCATCCGTATACTCTATGAGTTTTTATGTTTTGTGTCAATTGTGTGTCGTCGATTGTATTTTGTCTTGTATTATATTTATGTACGTTTGTATATTATTGTAGGCCGTAATCAAGGTCCAGGAGAGACCGAAACATTGGCCTTATTTATACATGTGACGATTGTGGATACTAATAAAGAGCGTCCTGTTTATCTACTAACTTTTACGTGTGCCGTGATCAATATACACTATTACTGTGAGGGGGCACAACCCATAGCAAATTTCTGTGAGGGGGCATTTATCAGAGCACATAATTGGGCATATGACTGTGAGGGGGCACATATCTGTACATAACTACTGTGAGGGGGCACATATCTGGACATAACTACTGTGAGGAGGCACATATCTGGTATGACTACTGTTAGAGGGCACATATCTGGACATAACTGCTTTGAGGGGGCACATATCTGTCATAACCACTGTGAGGAGACACATATCTGTCATAACTACTGTGAGGGGGCACATATCTGGGCATAATATGTGAAGAGGGCACAATGTGGACATAACTACTGTGTGGTGGCATAAAGTGGGAATAATTATTATGTGGGGACATTTAGGTGACTTGATGGGATTAGGTTTTTAGTTATATTTTGGCTGGAGTAAGAGGCATGGCATAGTGCAGAAAAATTTGTGCACCTCATATAGTGTCCCTCATTCTTCTTTTCAAAAGTTGGGAGGTATGCAGTCTGTTCAGTCTGCAGGAGGTACTCCCACTACATGTGGCCATGTTAGTACACCCAGACATGAATCCTGTTAGTAAATTTCTCACTCTAAATCCCATCACCGACAGTCCACAGGCTCTTTCCTCACCATCTAGGAGCAAAAAAAACAGCTAGAATCAGCAAACACCATGTCAGCTGAGCTGTGTATTTAATCCTGTCTTGTATCCTCCTGTCTGCTGAGCTTTGTATCTAATCCTATATCTTGTATGCAGAGCTATTGACTTCTATGGGTTCAAAGTCTATATTTTTAGATTCAATTGATGTTGAAAACTCTCAGGGGGTGGAGTTACAAAGCCTGGGAAGAAAGGCAGCGGCAGCCAACGGGGTAAGCTTGGAAGACGTATCCAGGAGCTGTATGTGAGGAGAATCCCTCAACATCCAGGCATAAGAGCATCCTCCAGGGATTGGAGCTGCAGCCAAGGAGAGATAATCATGTCCATTACCCTGATCTTGATTAGAGGAAGGGGAACTGCTGCCAGGAACTCAGATGAGAGCTGAAGAGTAAAGCCGCAGACACAGATACTGCTCGCTAAACTGCTTTAGTGCTAAACCACATTTAAGTACAAAATATAGTTTTGGCAGAACTTGTGTTTGAGTTGCTTTCCTTGTTCATGACTTCACTGTATCCTGGGGAGTCCACCCATGTACGCGGCTTGCATGTTTTCCACATCTGTATGTCAGTTCTGCAAAATACAAAACAAGTCCTATTCTGGTCCTTAAAATGCAGACCTCGAACCCATAGAAGTCAATGGCTCTTCAAAAAATTGTGGGTCGCAAATGGACTGTATCCATATTTAGCGGATCCGCAACTTGCAGACCGCAAAACGGATATGGTCATGTGCATGAGCCCTAATCCTACCTTTTTTGGTCCTCCCTGCAACCAATGTTTGAGGTGAGATAACCCCTTTAACAGAGTGTGGATAGAATGACTCAAAGGGGCTATACCATGATTGATGTAAAAAATGAAAATCAGACATCATATAGTACATGAGAACCTCTTTCCAACAAAGCTAAAACCAGCCCTGCACCTCACGTGGAGCCAGAGATCTCCCCATTCATTGCTCCAATTGCTCTGCTAGATTCTCTTCAGGTTGGCAACTCTGGGGCGTGTACTTTCTCAGAGGGTGTGTATTTTCTGCTGTAGCTCTTTCCCTGTAACTGACATAGCTTTTAACAGAAGATTTGGCTGGTGGCAGTTGAAGATTTAAACTGGGCACATGCGACCACCTCAGTGAGATGGACAAGAAATAAAGAAAAGAACATAAGGAAGAAGAAACAGCAGGTGGCGCTATACAGATCCATTTTATTGAACAGCTCAGTGGCTATAAAAATGTTTAATTACACGCAGTTACAAAAGTATTCAGTTCTAGGTATTGGTTTGAAAAATGTAATATGTGTTTCATCCCACAACCCATTTAATATGCGACAATTTAAACAGACTTTGTACTCCATGGACCAGTGACATCTTCAGTGCCACACCACCAAGCAATTCTATAAACTATATAAGGATATCTACAAGTTATGGCAATGCCTGTAGCCCCTTGTTTTAGTACTTATTCCTTGCTCATATCACTTGCTGCATCAGATTACTTCCGGGCTCTGCCCCCTCTCTTTCTTGGATCTAAATGCTGGCTCCTATCACCACTGAGACCTCTGACATGATGCTGTCTGCAGCACTGCTCAGGGTCAAGGATCGGGGTCAAGGCTGTCTAATTCCAATGCCAGTATACTGTTTAGAGATGAGCAAATCATCCAAAATTCGCTTTGGCGAATAATCGACAAATTTCTGACAAGATTTGTTCTTAATACGAATTTATTTGGTCAAATTTGCGTTAAAAAATAATCGTTGTTTTGCGAACATTCCTACACAAATTACATACATACAGTCAGTTTTGTTAAAAGTACGCAATACGTTAGCATTAGCGTACCAAGTGCGTACGAATCCTTAGCATACTATTGACTCGCGATTACGTCATACGCACGAGGCTAGGCCGCAGTGTACAGTCTTTAGAGGCAGTCCATATCAGGTAGAAAAGTAAGGTGCTAGCTATCTGGCTAAGTGCATAATTCACTAAAAAAAAAAGTACAATAAGTGCATAATAGGACACATTGCAGTACCTGAAGAAGAATACACACAATGGGCTAAAGTGCTTGAACGTTTATGAACCTGTAAAAACATTATTGCTAAAATACAGCAAAGACAATTATGCAAACATTTTAGTGCAATTTCACATTTGCAAGCATAAAAGGATCAGATATACGTTTGAGTCTCTCCTCGAGTCGTGGCTGCTTGGCATGATAATAAAACACTGGAACACAGTCCAAAATTCTATTGTAATCCACGTGAGGTAAGTTTGTAATCCAAACAGGTAACGTGTAATCCACATGGATAATGTAAAATAGAAAATAGAGAACCCTCTTTGCAAAGGGGGCTCCCAAATAACCTGAGAAGGGGGAAAAAAGGAAAATAGGCGCGCTTAGGCAAACGGGGCAATACAAACTAAACAAAAAAAGTGCCAACTAGCTCTCACCCGTCAGGTGCAGTCCATGGTGTGGCTCCCATAGGTCCTCCTGAAGTGTCCTTTCAATCAGCCAGTAGTAGGGTTCCTCAGATGAGGGAGGGACTTGAAGTCCTCCTCGCTTGAGCTACTGCTGAATGACATGAGAGGACGCTCCTGCCTCATGTAGGCCAAGATCGTTGCCATGGTGGAACTCTACTGCCCTCTTTTTCCAGAAGTCAGACTTGACCGGGTCCGGGTGGTAGTCACGCTGGTGAGTGCTGCAGCCACTTGCGCCTTTATTTTTCTGGATTCTCCTGCCGGGACAGCAGGGGTAAGGACTTCTGGCTGCAGCGGTTGAGGCAAGGTTGCACCCAGGGAAGAAGCCCCAGCTCCCCTGGCTGCTGCTGGCTTCATCTTCCATGGTAGTTGGTACTGGTGGATCACTGTAGACTGGAAGGTAAACGACAAAGTCGTCAGCTGACCCAGCTGAAAGGACTGTGATGGTGGTGGTGGTGGCAGTCCCGGGATCAGAGGCTCCGGCTATGGCTGTGGCTTCTCCCTGAAGTGGAGGGTGCCATATGGTGACTCCTCAAGGCAGCGCACCGGTACTTCGCCTGGTGGTTCCTCCAGCCAAATGTCAGGTGGTGATGTTGGGACCAGGGGCTTAGGTAGTAGGGTAACCCCGGCAGAAAAGGGGCCTTTCAGGGATGCCATGGGGGTGTACTCCACCTGTTCCCCCAAATATAGGCTGTGACGGGGTTGGGGCAGGTACGGCCGTTTCACTGACCTGCGGCCCACAAAGTACTCCTTGCCGTCCTCTTCATGCGCCAGGAAGCCAGAGCCTCGCTCCACCGAAAACCACAGGACGGTTCCCTTTCGCCGCTACAGAGTTAGGGTCTCCTGGCCTTGGATGGTCCAGAACCTGGATGACCCAGTCCTCCACCGCATTCTTGTAGTCCCATAGGGTCTGGGCGTGGGCCATCACCAACGCTGGAACAAACGGATTTTGCCGAATGGAAGGTGTTGTTCTCTTCCTGGGCAGCGAAGTGGACGTTCCAACCACCTCTGCCGCACCAGCCGCAGCACCTGCACCAGCTGGCAAGGCAAATATGGAGTCAGGAGCCAGTGAGACTCTCTTGCACAGTTGTTCCGCTCTGATCTCTGGAGCGGGCGGTGGTTCGGGGTACTCGTCCCCAAAGACCATCTCTCCCCACTTGGTTCGCAGTTCTTTCGCCATGCTGTTTGCTGTGGTCTGACTTTAGCTGGATCTTGTTCACCGCTGGCTTGAACTGGAGAGGAGGGCAGAGTAATGAGGGAGGAGTCTTCACTCCCTATACTTGCAAACAGAAAGTTCCCGGTGGGCCGGGCTGGTTTTTCCCGCTTCTAAGGGGCGCGTATCTTCACTTTCCCGCTCTTGAGGGGGGTACCGTCATTTTCCTGCTTTGGGGGGCCGGGGGAGGGGCAAGAAGAATGCGTACGTTGCGTATGTTGCGTACGTTGCATACGTAGCGTTAGCGTTCAAAATTTAATCCGGATTCGCTTCAGAGTAGAAAAAAATGGAAGATTCGATATGAATCTATGACGTGGCAAATAGATTTACTCATCTCTAATACTGTCATCTCCCTTTCTCTGTAACACAACTCCATTACTACTCCTGGAACATCTCAGGGGACTCTCACTAACTGAGCTGCTCTACCACATGTTGCACACCTGTACTCTTACAGAAAAACTGCTCACTACCAGCTTCTGGCCTGGACAGAATCTCATTCCAAGGATCCGATGTCCTCTGCTGTGGAATTCAGGTACACAGGAATTGCTTCAGTACTGCTTCTGTGCCTACCAGTACTCCACTGCTTGGCCCCCATTGATCACTGGAATGGGGGTCCCAAGTTCCCTGCTCCTTCTCACTGTGACTGCAGTGTGGAGGAGCCTGAAGGGAGTGCTAGGCATAATATGGAGCAGCAGAGATCCTGGTTGGCTGGCGCTACATTCACTTCACCACCAACAATTAGACATTTGCGACAATCCTTAGGATAGGTCATGAAAGTCCATTGTGGGACAAACTCTTTAAACCAGGAATGTCCAACCTGGTGTAATAACCCAGAGTGGTATTACCATTTCTGCACTCCGCTACTGTCTCTAATGGTTAAGATGAATGTCATTTTTGTATTTATTTCCAGGTACTTAACCACTGTTCATTGATATTATTGTTATGAAACTGTTTGGTACATGTAATAGGCCTGGTTTACCAGCAGGTGGCAGCTTATATGGTAGAGAGAGAGCTCTCTAGACAGAATGGAACTCATTCCATTCTCAGCCCTTTGGACAGAAGTGACCAGTCCTGCTTCCTGTCAGAATGGAAGGGTTGCAGATCTAGTTTAGGCCCGTCTAAGTCTGGGCACTATCAGAGCCAGATGTCCCCAACATGTAGCAGCCAGTGACGTCTAAGCTAAGCTTGCGATGGAGGCAGATGTGTGGAAGATGTAGCAGCAAGGGGAAAAAGTTCTCCAGCTGCAGCAGGAGTCTCTCCAGAGGAAAGTAGCTCATAGAGCCCGCTGACTCCTTGCTAATTTACTTACTGAGTGTCAGGAGGGGGACAACAGCCAAAGGCACCCAAATCAAGGGATACCAGAACCGACCAAAAGTCCAGTAACCAGACCCAAGCTGAGTTTAGCACAGCTAAACAGAGAGAGAAAGCAGAGTTACCAAGTTTGCCTGCCAGTTTATGTCAAAGCCTGCTGAAACCAAGAGAAAGGCTGAATATTAGAAAAGCCTGAAAATTGTTTGGAATCAAGTTTATGCTAGTAAAGCTGTTGAACTTTATCAAGGTCTGGACTCCATTTATTCTCCATCTCCTACCAGAATTATTCCCCTTTATTTCTTTGGAGACTAACCCTGGAGATCGACAGTATCCAGGTAGGGGCACCGTGACACACAGAGACTATTTAGGGCCGTACCACACCACTGTGCATTTCGATAAACCTGGGACTTCGTCTCTGGGGGGAGGCACATTACACTGGGGCCCTCCAGCTGCTACACAACTGCAACAACCATCATGCCGGACAGCCTACTGGTATCAGGACCAGGGTTGCCAACCAGAATTTTTCTTTTTTCTGGACAACTTATCCCAAAATCATGGACAGCCAATATTTTTTACGGACAAATTGGAAAACCATAATGAATGATAAAGGTTATACAGTAAGTAATACAGGTCTAACAGCTCAATATACTGATAAACCTCACTACCAATATTTACTGTGATCTGTAAATTGATTATAATTACCACCAAAATAATCTAGTCAAGTACTAGCAGCCTAAAAAAAAATCACAGACACATCTATTTTTTTTCACGGGCATGGGAAAAAAGTCACCTTTTTTACAGACTGTCAAGAAATGTCTGAGGACATGCTGGGAGTTGTAGTTTTGCAATAGCTGGAGGGCCACAGGCTAGACATACCTGCTTTAAACCATTAAAAAAAACTTAAAAAGGTTGAATGTTGGGCAGCATTATAAAAGGAAACGGAAAGTCTTAAATGATGTTATTCCCTATTAATACGTGTGATGATGTTTTGCTGAATTGCTACAGGGAACTTTCTCAAAATAAACTTTGAAAGTCAAACTTTTACGATATCATCTTGAACACACATTGCACTTTCCTCCATTGGGAACACAGAGTTTTTTGTGCAATTCCTAATCAAAATGATCTACCCTTATGCAAAATGTGGTGACTGGTTTTGCCGGCAAAGGAAAACATTTCCCTAAATGTCTTTATTAAGAGCTGATTATACTTCCTGTGAGCGTTCGGTTCCTCCTGTTCATTTTAGCTGCACACTAAAGCTGTATCACATGAACGAAAATGCAATTCCCAGGAATGAAATCTGAATTTTAGATACTAATGTGACCTTTGAACTTAAGATTCCCAACTTTCTTTGCTTACTTTAAACATTGTACATGTCTTTATACATGTATGTAAAGGCTGTGGCCTTAATTCTAAGAAATAACTGGAAGTTCATTTCCAGAATATGCAAAGTATAAAAACAGGTAAAGGATGTAAAGGATGGTATATGTATGCATGTATAATGCACTTGTAGTTTCGAGGTTTCTTAAAGCGGTTTTCTACACATAAAGGTTACAAGCTCTAAAATATGAAAATAAAAGACTTTTCATTATACAGCATTTACCTTATAGTTTGTTCTTTGTTGTAGTTGTTTCCGGTATGACACCACTTGCTTCTTCTTCAATGTGTAATGACATCAATCATGGGCTGTCATCAGGGACGGATAAGTGTATCACAGGCCCGGGGCAGGTTACCCATCTTGAGCCCCTTCCCTCCATTTGCGCTGACTGTCTTCCCTCTTGCATTCTGTCCCTTATTTTTGTTTTCTGCTAAATATTAAAGAAAAGTATACCACATATACAGTATTCACCCCAGCCCCTCATAGTGTATAGTGTACAACACTCCACAGTAAACCGCATAAAGTATAACACCTCCTCTAGTATATAGTATACAACACCTCACAGTATGCAGTATATAGTATAACACCCCACAGTATACAGTATTACACCCCACAATATACAGAATATACTATAACACCCCACAATATATAGTATAACACAGTATGCAGCACTCCACAGTATGCAATATATGCTGTAACAACCCATAGTACGCAGTACCCCAAAGTATATAGTATATGATATTTTACCCTCTGTCACCTTTTCCTGATGTTATGTCCACATAAAACTATAGCAACTTTCTCCTGCAGCAACACTTCTGCTAGAGAAGAAAGGACCTGTGATGATGTCATCACCATGTGACCAGTAACAGCCATATGCAGGGCCGCTTCTGCCATGAGGCGAGATGAGGATCTCGGCTCAGGCAGCAGTTTTATGTAATTCTGAGGGGCGGCATCCACACAGCAGTTAAACACTGCTGGTGGATGCGCTGCGCTCCCCATCAGTTTCTTGTGCCTCCCTCAGACCTCAGATCACCCAGGTAAGTATGTTTTTTTTAAGTGGCTGGGTGGGCTGATCTGAGGTCTGAGGAGGGCACAAGGCACAAGATGCTGATCTAAGGTCTGAGGGGGGTACAAGACGTTGATCTGAGGTCTGATGGGGGCACAAGACGCTGATCTGAGGTCTGATGGGGGCACAAGATGCTGATCTGAGGTCTGATGGGGTAACAAGACGCTGATCTGAGGTCTGATGGGGGCACAATGTGTTGATCTGAGGTCTGATGGGGGCACAAGACGCTGATCTGAGGTTTGATGGGGGCACAAGACGCTAATCTGAGGTCTGATGGGGGCACAAGACGCTGATCTGAGGTCTGATGGGGGCACAAGACGCTGATCTGAGGTCTGATGGGGGCATAAGACGCTGATCTGAGGTCTGATGGGGCATAATGCGTTGATCTGAGGTCTGATGGGGGCACAAGACGCTGATCTGAGGTCTGATGGGGGCACAAGACGCTGATCTGAGGTCTGATGGGGGCACAAGACGCTGATCTGAGGTCTGAAGGGGGAACAAAACGCTGATCTGAGGTCTGATGGGGGCACAAGACACTGATCTGAGGTCTGATGAGGGCACAAGATGCTGATCTAAGGTCTGATGGGGGCACAAGACGCTGATCTGAGGTCTGATGAGGGCACAATGTGTTGATATGAGGTCTGATGGGGGCACAAGATGCTGATCAGAGGTCTGATGGGGGCACAAGATGCTGATCTGAGGTCTGATGGGGGCACAAGACGCTGATCTGAGGTCTGATGGGGGCACAAGATGCTGATCTGAGGTCTGATGGGGGCACAAGACGCTGATCTGAGGTCTGATGGGGGCACAATGTGTTGATCTGAGGTCTGATGGGGGCACAAGACGCTGATCTGAGGTCTGATGGGGGCACAAGACGCTGATCTGAGGTCTGATGGGGGCACAAGACGCTGATCTGAGGTCTGATGGAGGCAAGGGAAAGGGGCGCCATTTCATTTTTCGCCTCAGGCAGCAGAAAAGCTAGAAGCGGCCCTGTCAGGCTCAGACTGGCCCACAGGGGAACAGGTGAATCCCCCGGTGGGCCCCTGAGCTAGGTAGGCCTCTAATCCCCCACCTCCTGCACAAGTGACACATGGCACAGTAGACTGACCTATAAATTGGCTGCCTAAGATGCTATGCAGTACATTGCCTATGTCTATATAAAAGACTGGATAGTGTGGGCAGGTAGCATATGCATGTGGGCCCCCAGAGTGAGCTTTACAGTGGGCCCCCAGAGGGAATTTTACTGGTGGGCCCTAGACACCCCAGTCCGACCCTGGGCCCTGTCCATATGTTACTGGTCACATGGCAATGATTTCATCATAGGTCCTTTATCCTACGAGCACTACACTCTCCTTCATTGTAATGGGCATTTTAGGAGGCGATGGGTCCCACAGAGATGTCAAACCCAGGGCCACAAAGCCAAACGCCACTATTATAGTCTGCCATTACCTGTCGTGGTGATTAGCACTTGAATGACACATAGGCTCAGTGTAATGGAACTCACCAGAGAATTGAAACTTCCAGTAACTCAAGACATTTTTGTCTGTGACTAAACCAGGGGATAGACCCCAAATCTCCAGGTGATGGCCTGCAAATTAGTCACCAAGTGGTACTGCTTCAACAGATGTCAGAGAAAATAATAATTGCTATGAAGTACGAGAAAGAATCCAAAGACAAACTTGGAGATAAACATTGGTCGGGGGGGTATATTAAATAATTTCTCCTTGTGGAGACAACCAAATTGATGTAGGGAGTCTTGAAGGTCAGAAAGATAAAAGCTGGCTCACTAGAACCTCCAATTTAATGGTTACCCTCCAAAACAATGTTTGACCCTTTAAACAGATCTTTTAACAATGAGGGTCATTTGCTAAAGACCAGCATTTAAAAAGCCCATCCTGTTAAAAATCCTGCTGGTGAAAGATCTGACTGACTTATTAAGATATTTTTATTCTGCAGTCCATGCACCAGAACTGAACTCTACTCCAGACAGAGGTTGGAGTGAATTGTTGGTGTAACATCTGCTAGTTTTCTTTTCACATCTTGTTCAATGAGTCAAGCCGTGGAGGTCCAGCTCTTGGCCCACCTCCTCCGCCTACACTCATTACCCACTTTTTGAAAAAGAGGCAAGGGTGTTGAAAAAACTAAAAAAAAGTCACACATTTTGTAGCAACCACCACTAGTGGCAAAATTTGCAACATTTGTATCCAAGAAACCTGTCAAAGAGCTATATTAAATGACCACCAATGATTTGGGAAATAATAGGAGACCTCTTGAACATGGCATATTTATCAGAATACTGCTGGAACTTTTGCTCAAACTTTCTAGGATGCCAGGCCTGGAAAGGATGATATGTATTGACTTGCAATGCAATGTTTTATATACATATGTATGTATACATATATATGTATACACACCAGCACTGATAAGTTATGGTTGGTAGAGACAATGGAAACCACCCTATTCCTCCCTTCTTGGTAGGAGAGGGCTGGTCCTGCACCCTGCAAGGATGGGGAGTTCTAGCTAGGACAGTGAGGAGGAAGGACGCATGTCCAGTTTCTTCTACTCCTAGAGTCTAGGAGACCATCTAAAAAACCCATTCTCCTGTGAGACGACTACTCCAGGGAAACTCCAAGATCAGCAGCAGAACTGGAAAGCTGCAGCGTGATCCAGATAACAGAGTGACCAGCAAGTCATGGCTCTACTGCAGGTGGGAGAATACAGTTCAGGAAACCATAAACTACAAAATCCTCAGGCCAGACCACCTCCAAAGCCTGCATTGCACAGTGAATACCTATATCCACAGGTGTCACCTCTTTAAACCACTTTTCCACTGCACTGATCCCCAGGGAGCAATGGCCTGAGGGAGTTCACTGTGACACAGCATCTCATCAGGGGCACTATCACTCCCCTCCTCTGCACTGGCTTCTCAGGGGCTCACTGCAATTATTGTATAATAATTAGTGATGATCGAGCACCCTGATGTTTGGGTGCTCGGGTGCTCTGGCCAAACACTAGGTGGTGCTCGAGTGCTCGGCCAAGCACCAGAGTATAATGGAAGTCAATGGGAGAAGACCAGGCCCCCCCTGCTCGGATGAGGGGAGGGTGTCTGGTCCATAGGGAAACGTCAGAATAAGGTGGAAACACCACAGAAATGCTTAGGGAACAGCATGGGGAGGATGTCTGGATGCATCTTGGACACCGAAGTCACTGATATTAAAGATGATGGCCGACTATTACGCCACTTTTACGGAATGACCAAAATACCCCCAAAAACCCAAGATAACATTGATTTTACAGGAAATATTGTTAGGAAACATAGATTTACTTGTACGTTAAGCGCAAGTGCTGCCAAAAATTACACGGATGAGGCACTCACATACAACAGGTATATCATATAAAGTAGGGCCTCATTCACATTGTGGTATAATTGTGGGACTCCGACACTCATAAAGCCTATGCACTAAGGGAAAGGGCTGCCAAAAATTACAAGAATCAGGCACTCCAATACACCCTTTATTACACATAAAGAAGGGCATCAGACACACTTGTGAAAAATTATCATTGATGGCCTGCTGCTGACACTCTAAAACAATAGGGGTGACATTCTGCTGCAGCGCAGACCGTCCAAAAAATTTAAGAGTGACACTCTGTTCCCGAGCTGACAAAAAAAAAATTTAAGGGACACATGCTGCTGCCACCGCACTGCTAAGAGTCGCTGACGACTGTTTCTTTTTTCGCTATCCGCCGCGGGATGATAAAAATGATATTCTAGATGTGACATTCTGCTGAAGAGCAGACCGTTAAAAATTTTCAAGTGTGACACGCTAATGCCCAGCTGACCATCCAAAAAAATTATATTCTTGATGTGACATTCCGCTGAAGAGCAGACCGTTAAAAATTTTCAAGTGTGACACACTAATGCCAAGCTGACCGTCGAAAAAATGATATTCTTGATGTGACGTTCTGCAGAAGAGCAGACCATTAAAAATATTTAAGTGTGACACGCTAATGCCAAGTTGACCGTCGAAAAAATGATATTCTTGATGTGACATTCTGCAGAAGAGCAGACCGTTAAAAATATTTAAGTGTGACACGCTAATGCCGAGCTGACCGTCGAAAAAATGATATTCTTGATGTGACATTCTGCAGAAGAGCAGACCGTTAAAAATATTTAAGTGTGACACGCTAATGCCGAGCTGACCGTCCAAAAAAATTTAAGGGTGACACTCTGCTGCCTAGCTGACCGACAAAAAAATTTAAGGGAGACATGCCGCTTAGCTAAACGTCTGAAACATTAGAAGTGACATGTAGCAGAGCTGAGCGTGTAAAACATTATAGTTGAGTGCCTGCTGGTGAGCTGACAGGCCAAAAAATTATGTTGCAGGCCCACGTGGTGAGCTGACCTGCTAAAAAATTCGGGTGCAGGCCCAGCTGGTGAGCTAAGCGTGTAAAACATTATGGTTGAGTGCCTGCTGGTGAGCTGACAGGCCCAAAAATTATGTTGCAGGCCCAGCTGGTGAGCTGACCGGCTAAAAAATTTGGGTGCAGGCCCAGCTGGTGGACTTCGAGGGCAGCCTAATAAGCTGTTTCACATGATGGAGGAAGAGGAGGAAGAGGACGAGAAGAGGAAGGGGTACATGATAATACAGTGTATTCAATACACCCTAAAAGCCAGATTTAAGGTTCCTTCATGTTAAGCCACTTTCCTCTGGTGGAGTACAGAAGTCAGGGGCAATCCAGGCCTTGTTCATTTTGATAAGCGTCAACCTGTCAGCATTGTCAGTTGACAGGCAGATGCACTTATCAGTAATTATGCCCCCAGCGGCACTAAATACCCGCTCAGACAAAACGCTGGTGGCAGGGCAGGCCAGCACCTCCAAGGCGTAGAGCGCCAGTTCGTGCCACGTCTCCAGCTTAGATACCCAATAATTATATGGCACAGAAGGATCGCTGAGGACGTTGACACGGTCAGCTACGTACTCCTTTACCATCTTCCAAAACTTTTCCCTCCTTGCCACACTAAGCCGCTCATCAGGGTGAGGGTGCTGGCGGGGGTGTCATAAAACTGAACCCAGGCCTTGGAGAGTGTCGCCTTGCTTTTGTTAGAACTGCTGTGTGTTCCCCTTGTCTCCCCTCCTCGTGTGGCCAAGGAACTACGTACTCTGCCGCCAGTGTTGTCATATGGAAATTTGTGGAGCAATTTTTCGACAAGGGCTTTCTAGTATTGCACCATTTTACTTGACCTCTCCACCACAGGAATGAGAGATGGGAAGTTCTCTTTGTAGCGGGGGTCGACAAGGGTGAACAACCAGTAATCTGTGTTGCCTAATATGTGTATAACGAGCGGGTCACGGGAAAGGCAGCCTAGCATGAAGTCAGCCATGTGTGCCAGAGTCCAAACAGACAAGGCTTCGCTCTCCCCACCAGGAGCATGACTCAATATCCTCCTCATCCTCTTCCTCCTCTTCAGCCCATCCACATCGAAGAGATGGTGTAAACGTGGTATGCCCACCCTGTGTAGCGGTGGCAACCGTCTCCTCCTTCTCCTCCAATTGGTGCTGAGAAGACAAATCGAGGGTGGTCTGGCTATCACCCTGTGTAGGGTTTCCCCCCATTTCCACCTCTTCCACACGCAGAGCATCTGCCTTTATTGTGAGCAGCGAGCTTTTTAGTAGACACAGAAGTGGGATGGTTACGCTGATAATGGCATTATCGCCACTCACCATCTGTGTAGATTCATCAAAGTTGCGTAACACCTCACAGAGGTCAGACATCAATGCCCACTCGTCGCTTGTGAAGAGTGGAAGCTGACTAGAAAGGCGCCGACCGTGTTGCAGCTGGTATTCTACTACTGCTCTCTGCTGCTCACAAAGCCTGCTCAACATGTGTAAGGTGGAATTCCATCACGTGCTCAGGTCGCACAGCAGTCAGTGAGGCGGCAACCGCAAGCGCTGCTGTAGGCTTGCCAGGCCGGCTGAAGCTGTCGGTGACTTGCGGAAATGGGCACACAGGCGACGCACCTTCACCAGTAGCTAAGACAAATTGGGGTAGGTTTCCAGAGACCGCTGAACCACTAAGTTGAATACATGGGCCAGGCATGGTATGTGTGGGAGGTTGGCCTGCTCCAAATCCGCTACCAAGTTGCGGCCGTTATCGGATACAACCATACCTGGCTGTAGGTTGACTGGCGAGAGCCACAGCTCAGCCTGTTCCCGTATGCCATGCCACAGCTCTGCGGCATTGTGCTGTTTGTCACCCAGGCAAATAAGCTTCAGCACGGCCTGTTGCCGCTTACTTACTGCTGTGCTACCACTGCTTCCAGCTACTGACAGAAGTCTGAGTGGTGCTGCAAGATGGCAATTCTGCATGGGAAGAAGTGGAGGATGAGGTGGAGGAAGAGAAGGAGGGGTTGCAGCCGCTACTATAGGTGGCAGCGGAAATCTGGATGGAAGTAGGGCCCGCAATCCTCGGCGTGGGTAGCACCTTGGCCATCCCAGGGGACGACTCGCTCCCAGCCTCCACAACGTTCACCCAGTGTGCCGTCAGGAAAATGTAGCGTCCCTGGCAACAAGCGCTTGTTCATGTGTCAGTTGTTAAGTGGACCTTGCCAGTAACTGCGTTAGTAAGGGCCCGGGTTATGTTTCTGGACACATGCTGGTGTAAGGCAGGGATGGCACAGCGGGAAAATAGTGGCAGCTGGGGACTGCGTAACGAGGGACAACCGCCGCCATCAGGCTGCGAAAGGCCTCGTTGGCCACCAGCCTAAATGGCAACATTTCCAGAGCCGTTTAGAGCTATGGCCTGTGGGTGGGTGGCAGGGTATTTGCGCTTGCGTTCAAATGCCTGGGGTAAGGACATTTGAACGCTGCGTTGGGACACTGAAGTAGACGTGCTGGCTGATGTTTCCTGCGAAGGTCCAGGTGCAGGGCAGGAGGCATCTGGGCCTGCGTCTTGGACAGCACGTAACAGAGGGGAAGAGGAGGCAGAGGTGTGACCTGCAGACACAGATCGTGGACCCAGGCGTTGAGCCCACCTTTTAGGGTGCTTTGCTGACATGTGTCGGATCATGCTGGTGTTGGTCAGGTTGCTGGTGTTTAAGCCCCTGCTCATCTTGGTACGGCACAGGTTACAAATTACAATCCGTTTATCGTCAGCACTTTTGCAAAAAAACGCCAGACTGCGGAATACCTAACCCTTGGCAAGGGAGCTGGCCGCAAGGGGCTGCTCCGGGGAACAGTTGTGGGCCTGGTTGTCGTGGCCTGCCTTCTCCCTTTTTCCACCCCACTGTCTCTTCCAGCCTGTTGCGCTGCTGCGGATCCCTCCCCCTCTGTACTGCTGTCCTCGCTCGGCTTGCCACCTTCCCAGGTTGGGTCAGCTATTTCGTCGTCCACCTCCTCCTCTTCCACATCCTCACTCTACTCCTCCTCCTGACATGGTGAACTAACAAGAACCTGACTTAACTGCGTCTCATCCTCATCCACAGAGACACTAATTGCCCTTGACTTATTGGCAACTGTGTCTCATCATCATCATCCACCTCGGGAGAAAATACTTGTCGTTCCCCATCGTCATCTTCTTCAAACTGTGTTTGCTCAATACGCTGGGAAACAGGGCACAATATCTCCTCATGTCCCACTTCAAGCGGCCTTGGCGAGAGGCCCAAACCAAGGGACGGTGATGAAAAAAGCTCCTCGGAATATCCCAATGTGGGATCTCTTCTTTGCCCAGACTCTGCATGTGGGAGGAAGGAGGATCAGGGTGAGGATGCGGTTGCCCAGACTCTTGGCTACTGAGACTGGACTTTGTGGAAGAGGGGGTGGTGCTGAACTGACTGGAAGCATTATCAGCTGAAATCCAACCGACTACCTGCTCGCACTGGTGTGGCAACAAGAGTTGTGTCTTGCGCTGCTCTGCAAACTGTGACATGAAGCTAGGAGTTTTGGATTACTTTGTTTCTTGGGCTCTGCCAGCAGGCACAGTTTCACCGCGCCCAGAGCCATGGCCTCTGTGTTCACCATCAGCAGCACGCCCACTTCCCCATCCCTTGCGCACATTGTATAGTATATATACAATTTGGTCACAACTACAGTACTGCAGATTTTTATTAACTGTATGATCAGAAAATTTTAAATGAATGTCCAATATTCTGAATGCGCTAACGTTATAGAGCAGCAGCAAATGAGGAACTGCGGCCTAAATTAACGGTATTAAATACGGATGTCAGCTACAGAGACTTTTGAACGGTTGTAAAACGCTGTGCACCTAGCATTACTGACAGGGCACACTTGGTTTTTTTTGCCACCCAAAAAAAATATAAAAAAGACTTATTTCACAATGGACTTTGGTCTTTTTGGAACAGCGACAATCTTTCTACCTACCCAAATCCTATCCCTATTGTTTAATTCCCTCCTTGGGAAAATTGAACTGCAACAGCAAATGAGGAACTGAGGCCTAAATTAACGATATTAAATACGGATGTCAGCTACAGAGACTTTTGAACGGTTGCAATACGCTGTGCACCTAGCGTTACTGACAGGGCACACTTTGGTTTTTTCTGCCACCCAAAAAAAAAAAAGACGTATTTCACAATGGACTTTGGTCTTTTTGGAACAGCGACAATCTTTATACCTACCCAAATACTATCCCTATAGTTTAATTCCCTCCTTGGGAAAATTTAACAGCAGCAGCAGCAAATGAGGAACTGCGGCATAAATTAACGGTATTAAATACGGATGTCAGCTACCAGAGACTTTTGAACGGTTGTAATACGCTGTGCACCTAGCGTTACTGACAGGGCACACTTGGGGTTTTTTTGCCACACAAAAAAATAAAAAAAGACGTATTTCACAATGGAATTTGGTCTTTTAGGAACAGCGACAATCTTTCTACCTACCCAAATACTATCCCTATTGTTTAATTCCCTCCTTGGGAAAATGTAACTGCAGCAGCAAATAAGGAACTGCGTCCTAAATTAACGGTATTAAATACCAATGTTAGCTACAGAGACTTTTGAACGGTTGTAATACGCTGTGCACCTAGCGTTACTGACAGGGCACACTTGGGGTTTTTTTGCCACCCAAAAAAATAAAAAAAAGATGTATTTCACAATGGACTTTTGAACAATGATACTAACCCTGCCTATAGAAATTCTATCAATACGCAAATGTTATACAGCAAGACGCAAAAGAAGTACTGCGGGCTTAACAGCAGAAATTATACCAAAGTATGTCAGGTATATAGTATACAGAGAGTATCCTACAGCATGCAGCAGCACATGTGGCATTAATGGCAGGCCACCTAGTGCTATTTTCACCACCATTAAAGTCCTCAAATATCAGTAAATAAAGGTTTGTGCCAGATATAATAGCTCTTAAAAGGGCTTTTGGGTCTTTTCTGAGTGATTTCTATCCCTGCCTAGTGTGCTTCTCTCCCTACAGTGTATGTCCCTCCTTGCTGCAGCAGCGCTTGTGGCATTAATGGCAGGCCACCTAGCGCTATTTTAAACACCTTCAAAGTCTTCAAATATAACAAAATAAAAGTTTGTGCCAGATATAATAGCCCTTAAAAGGGCTTTTGGGTCTTTTCTGATCGCTTTCTATCGCTTCTCTCCCTACACTCTCTGTCCCTCCTTGCTGCAGCTCTCCCTGTCTAACACTGGCCGGGTTTATAGCACCCGATGATGTGTTCCTGGCCAGCCAATCAGTGTAATGCCAGTAGCTAACATGGCTACACTGAATGCCAGCACCTTCCCGCACGCTAATTGGCTAATTCGCCCAAATACCGCGTGGTCCTGAGCACCGCCCCGTTCGGTCGAATAGTGTATTCGGCCGAACATGTTCGCTCAACACTAATAATAATGAATACAACATGTCATTATATAGCAGCCATAAAAGTAAACCATGAAATATTATGTTTGTACTGATAACACTCTATAAGTGGTGGTCTTTAACCCTTTAAAAGACTTTGTCTCAGTTTAATGGCAAATGTGCTTTCTGTTTAATATTTCATCATTCGATATGAATCAATTGGGCAGATTTTAATCAGCAATGAGTTGAATTTGAATAGTATGTGAAGAATATAATTTAGACATTCAATTGTTAGTATAAAATAAGTTGATTTGCTTTTTTAAAAGGATATTTCCACTAACAACCAGTGTCTAATCACAGGTCCAACTGCTGGGCACCTTCAGCGATTATGAAAATGGAGGTTCCAGATTTCCATAAGAATTGTAAGAGTGATGGTACGAATAGACCACCTCTCTATTCACTTCTATAGGACTGCAGAAGAAAGTGTCAGATGCAGTCAGATAGAATTTAATTGAGCGGTGGTCATTCTCTCAGGGACCTCTGGCACCACCATGTTTGTGATCGTTGGGGACCCAATGGATAGGGGTTAATGGTTGATAGTGGGAAAGCCCCTTTAAATGAATTACAAAAATCATACAGCTAATTTATAGTGTTTTACTATAATTTTTTTTGTCTTATTTTTTTTAAACTTAAATTTTGTGTCTTCATACCAGTGACATTTATACTTTTCTACAGTAACAGCATTTCCAGAATCTGCCAGATACAGAAAATGTGAAAAATAAAAACTGTCAGAAAATATTATTAGAAAACAATCTTATGCTGCCATCTAGTGTTATTATTTAGCGTTACAAACCAAGACATTTTTCAAGTACATAAAACCCTTCTTGGTGAAAACTGTTCTAATTAACATACTATATTGTATAGTATACAGTATATATATTATATATTGTATACTAACGGTGTCGGAACTGGAGTGCCTAGGGCCCACCAGTACAATTTATTTTGGGGGCCCACCTTACGGATACATTCAACTATTACCTGCTCACACAGCAGCAAGATGCTACCAGATGATTGAATATGGAGGTCCCTGCAGCAACTTTGAGAAAGTACGTCCTGGGGAGAAGAGGACACTGGTAGCTTTCCTCTATACCTAGAAGTCAGCTCAGCTCTGATTGTGTCTATAATAATAAACTGAGTAGTTTATGTCTGGCTGGTTGAGGTGCTGTACATTGAATATATGTATGTAGTGCAGTAAGTCTACTGTGTTATGTGCCACTTGTGCAGGGGTGGGAGACTAAGGGCTCTTCACCTCTACCCCTGTGGGCCAGTCCGAGCCTGTATACCAATGAAGACTGTACTGTAAATTCAGCTAATCTTATATTCACTAAATACATCAGCAGCACAAATGTATCTCTCGAAATATTTCGCAAGGTACCAATATATTTGAAGTGGAAGAGGAAACATAATGTAAGGCCCCTTTCACACGAGCGAGTTTTCCACGCGAGTGCAATGCGGGGCGTGAACGCATAGCACCCACACTGAATCCTGACCCATTCAATTTAATGGGTGATGGGTCTGCATTCTGTGCATGAAAAAACGCATCAAAACGCATTGCACCTGCGCAAAAAAAAAATGAACAACTGAACGCAATCGCAGACAAAACTGACTGAACTTGTTTGCAAAATGGTGCGAGTTTCACTGAACACCCTCTGAACGCATCTGGACCCAATCCGTAGCGTTCGTGTGAAAGAGGCCTAATGGTGTCTTATTTTTTAAGGCTGTGTGTATAAGAGTTGTCCACCATTTATTAAGTGATGATGACCTAGTGATGGCCTCAGTACAGACCATCACTAGCTGATTGCACCTCCTCTGATCAGCTGTTTGGCACTGGAAGCACACAGCTCCGGTCTACTTTGAAATGGACTGAGTTTGTCACAGCTCCCCTTGAAGCCCCCCGCTGATCTGCTAGTTATGGCCTATCCTGATCATAGGCCATCAGTTAATTAAAGGTAGACAACCCTTTAAATGCAGCGGATGCTGTAGTGTGCTGCAGTTTCTCATTAAACAGTGGTGAAGCACATAGAAAATGTAGTATAATGTAATAATCACACTCTATCTGCTGTAATGTAAAGTATTCTTTGACATTGTACTACAATATTAGAATATGCTGATGACTAAGTGTGGTGTGTCCCTACCCTACACTGTCTACTTAGTGCTTACAATTAAAGTGACACATCCTATTGACAAATTGAAATGTGGTGCCCAGTTGTCAATTTCTTCATACCTTTTCAGGAGGAATAACAGAGGAGCACCACAGAGTTATATGAAAATGTGCTCCAATATTGTTATTTCACAGGGAATGCAAGTGTTCTACATGCCTCGGGAGAGCTAACAGATACACTGTAAAGCCTGGTTACTGCTGCTTCACACAATGGCTGGATTTACAATTGTTGACATTATGTTTTATTACAAGAATCCTTCTGGAATGTTTGGCCTGAAATAATGCCTCCGAATTTACAAGTGTTTCTATACATAGATGCCACAAGGATTTTATACATCCAAATATACAGAAGTGCACTGACATATCCATGGATATCTGCCTAATAATAACTTGCATGTAATATAAAATACTAAATTGTTTTATACACTCCAATATACAGACTAATTCTTAGTAAAAAAAATCAGTAGCTTTATCTACTGTAGGGCGTGTGAAGGTTATCCTTTGCTACCCCAAACTGCTATAGTGACATAAATATAAAGAGGTTATCCCACAAATAGTAAACAGTTTTTACTCACATACAGTATCTGGAGGACTTTCTTCCCTTTTTGTGGGTGGGCTGTAGCTCAACAGCCACTTGCTTCTACCAGGTTGCATTGTAATTAGTTCTTGTTCATTGGTTGGTTCTTAATAACCCCTTTCCCCCCATATAGCCACAGAGAAATGTATGGTAAATATGCCCCTCCAATTTCCTTCTCCGTGGTCTAGAGAGATATAGAGTCACCGAAAATAATGCACTAAAACAATAGATGCAAACATAAAATATGGACTAAGCCCTCACTCCAATGATAACATCTGAGACTCTTAGCCATATTTTTTTATAAATTTTGAAGTAGGGATGAATGAATGAAAGGTGTCTGGGCCGCTCCACCTGCTTCTCATCAATCCCTATGAGTTGATTTGCTTTATTAAAGGGATTTTTCCACTGTGGATGAGATGACTTGATTTTTTTAACCCCTAAATGACCATATTGTTTTGCATTCTATCTTAAGAATGTTATTATGTTCCTATATAACCATGTTATAACAGAGAATAATAAAGTAAAGTTCGGGTCCCCATTGACTTCAATGCGGTTCGGGGTCAAGTTCAGGTCCCGAACTTCCACGGGTTCGCTTATCCCTAATAGTGATACTTTTTGTGGGATAACCCCTTTATCAGACTACATATTTTGTGCATGTGCATTACCCCAGTAAAGGGGCTATCTGCAAATGGTTTGTAATGTAATGTTATGTACTGCTCTATAATATAATGTACACCCAACATGACCTGATATGTTAGACAGGGACAGGGCTAACCACCCTGTTCCTCCCCTTTTTCTAGGAGTGGGCTGGTCCGACTTGTCTTGAATTCTTGTCTAGTGACTGAGGAGGGAGGAAACAAGTCCATGTGCTCCATCTTAGGCCTCCAGCTCCAGAGACAAACCGATCTCTATGAAGCATAGTAACATAGTAATATACATGTAGTTTGTAAGGCTGAAAAAAGCCCTCCATCCATCCAGTTTAGCCTGTTATCCTGCAAGATGATCCAGAAGAAAGCAAAAAAAAAAAAAAACCTCAGTGAGGCAGAAGCCAGTTTTAGGCGAAAAATTAACTGCTACACCAGAATAGAAACATGGATGGTGTTCATCTGAACATTATCTTCAATTCAAAATCTGTAGTGTTTAACTTTTTAAAACTACATTACCCTCTTGTTCAGAATGTGCACTGTGAGTATTTGGTACCACAAAATAATTCTTACTAAGCAGCAGCAAGGCTTATCAGACCCTGGACATCCAGGTGCAGGGAAATTGTGTTTTATTGTACATAACATGCTGGAGCAGATTTGCTTATCCTGCCTGATATTTAGACAGGGTAAACGTAGACTAGACCTTCTAACCATTCAGCAACTGCATGATAGATCAGCCACACATTTACACATTTACACTACCTACTGATTGGCTTACTTTGTGCCAAATGTTTGCGCTAAAGTTTTGCTACAATTTTGGCACATATGCATATGAAGCCATACCTTTTCCAGCTACGACACGCTCTTCCCAAAATCCCTCGCCCTTGTTGAACTAGGCACAAAACCACACGATAAGGGCTTATGCACATGAACGTGTGCTGGCCATGCAATACACGGGCACTGACCGTGGGGCCGCCGCTTTCAGATCGCGGACCCATTCACTTGAATGGGGTCTGTGATCCGCATCCCACGGTCCGCACCACAAAAAGTAGTGCATGCACTACTTTTTTGCACTGCGGAGGCACAAGCAGAAACACCATGAAAGCTCTCTGTAATGCTTCTGTGGGGTTCTGATCCGCGCCTTCCTTTCCACATCTCCATGATTGAGAACCCATGCACGTGAATGGGTCCGTGATCTATGATGTGGGGTGCACACGGCCAGTGCCAGTGTATTGCAGACCTGCCGTATGCAATACACGGGCACCGGCTGTGTGCATTCCATGGCCGGTACCCGTTTCCCTTATCCCGGAGATGCGGAATGGAGACATGGATCGGAACCCCCACGGAAGCACTTTGTAGTGTGCATGTACTACTTTTTTGCTGTAGGATGCAGATCGTGGACCCATTCTTTGCGGTCCACAGCACGGGCACAGCCAGCACAAGTGTGCATGAACCCTAATTCTGGTGCATGTCTGCCAGTTTTTGTCACATTGGGGGGAATATATATGATGGGGCATTATAAAGACAGTTTTGCTTCAAGTTGGTAAAAGTACACCAAAAGTCATGTTTAAAAATTCTGCTGTGTCCCCTTTTCCCTGCATAGTGTCACGTCTGTCTCCTTGTTGTCCAGGGAACTGCATCCTGGAGCCTTTCACTTGAAAGTATTGTAGGGGTCCCAGAGATCAGACTAAGGGCTCATTCAGACAGTATGAATGGGTCCGCATCTGTTTTGCAATTTTGCAGAACGGGTATGGACCCATTCATTTCAATGGGCCCTCAAAAGATACAGACAGCTGAATGTGTGCTGTCCACATCCATGGTTCCATTCCGCGGCCCTGCAAAAAAGATAGCGCAAGTCCTACAGTCTTTTCTATCATAGGGCATGTGTGGTCCACAAAATGTGGGACACACATGGCCAGTGGCACAGCTGTCCGAATGAGCCCTTAACAATATGCTATCACTGTAAAGGATGCAAATAACCCTTCTACCTGCTAAGGATGCAGCCAGTTTTGAACCACAGGATGCATTGATTTCCCTTGTTTGCCTCCGCACTCTCACTCAGCCAAGCTTTATTTTTTATTAACATAACTGGATGATGGCTGCCATAACGCTATGATTTCAGGGTACTTCTATCATTAAATCCCTATGGCATGGGCAAATAGGTACCCCATTTTACAGGCAGTAAAAAGGTTGCCTCAGTGATTGCAAAAAAAGATGAAATTACAATTTTTGCATCCTCTGTGGTGGCCATCAATAATATTGAGGGGAGGATGCAAAAATTGTAATTTCATCTTTTTTTGCAAGTCAGTGCAATCACTGAGGCAACCTTTTTACTGCCTGTAAAATGGGGTACCTATTCGCCCATGCAATAGGGATTTAATGATAGAAGCTCAGGGAGCCATTGTTAGGCAACTAGCTACCATGGCAATCCCAAATTTACCAAAAATCCCGAAGTTCGTAAAATCCGGCCATGTAATGCCTTATTAACACATCAGTGTTCGGTCATTGATTTCCATCAGTGATTGTGAACCAAAACCAGGTGCGGATCTAAACACAGAACAGGGGCAGATATTTCCCTTATACCATATGTCTGTGCAGGTTTCAGTCCTGGTTTTGGCTCACAATCACTAATGGAAATCACTGACCAAAACACTGATGTGTGAACCACACTGGGAATGCCCCAAACCAGCCTGGAACTGCTCTTTTACAGGGGTGGCTTGAACAAGTCCTGTCCATTTTCGACCTGGAAAAGTCCAAGTTTGCCAAAACTGCCTCTGAAAATTTGGGACAGTCCCTGAAAGTTTGTGACTAGTGCCAACTATGCAAGCCTTCAACACCCTGCAATCATATCCTGGAGGCCAACATGATGTTGACTAAGGAAGCCACTGCAGCAGGATTTGGACAGACACACAATTATCAGTGTCTTGTAATGAGTGCCATGGTATGCAGGAGCCAGGGGCGGACTGGGAACTTAAAGCGGCCCTGGGAAAAAAAAAAAAAAACATCTAAAAGTGTACCCATGTTCTAGGCAGGTCCAAATTAACAGAAGGCAGGCAACACAAGTAGGCCGGGTCAACAATACCATAGTGCAAAATACTGTCCCAGCAGAATAAAATAACAAAGTGTTGCACAATATACTGCCCCAAAAGCTGGTCCTCTGTGGTGGCCATCAATAGCTACCATCTTCTGTCCTCCTCCTCCAGTTGTCTATGGAGCAGGGGGCTTAGGAGGTGAGGTGCGGGCAACAGCAGTTGAATTCAAGAGAGCATGTGCAGTCACTGGCTGGGTACCTGTGTGCCTGATTCTCAAAGCGTTAATTATGTACCCGGTCAGTAGGAGAGAGGAGGACTTGGGTGGCCCCCTGGGGCATCGGCCTACAGGGAAGTTTCCCTGTAGGGTCTATGGCCAATCCACATCTAGCAGGGGCAACCCACTTACTGCCACGTACTATCATGTCACACAGAGAAGCGTTTAAGTGTAGTGTTTACTTTTTCTTTTATAGTAAATATTATTACATTGCAAAAAAAATGTTACATGTGTTATTAGAAAGTTACAAATTTAGAATATGTGGATTTTACAATATATAGGAGGTGATTATAGTACTCTCTACTATACCACAATAGAAGGTTGTATAGAGCTGTAATATATCAGTAGTAGACCAGTATGAATCATGAATCCATTGTCTATGGGTACTATAGCCAGCAATATTTGACACTTAGTCAATTACCATGTATAAAAGACTAAGGCTACTTTCACACTAGCGTTTTTAAATTCCGGTATTGAGTTCCGTCATAGGGGCTCAATACCGGAAAAAAACGCTTCAGTTTTGTCTCCGTTCATTGTCAATGGGGACAAAACTGAACTGAAGACAACGGAATGCTCCTGAAAGCATTCCGTTCCGTCTTCAGACCGGAGAACAAACCGCAGCATGCTGCGGTTTTCTCTCCGGTCCAAGCATCCGCACCAAGACGGATCCGGAATGACCCCCAATGCAAGTCAATGGGGACGGATCCGTTTGCTGTGACACACCAGTAATCTGGATCTGTCCTCCATTGACTTGCAATGGGGAGTCATTCCGGATCCAGCTACACATATACAGAGATACATACAGACATACATACATACTCACACATACACATACATACTCACATATTCCAGGCAGGGACGCTGGCAGCATGTCTTCACGCGCCTCCTGCGTGCAGCTATGACGTTTCCCCACTGCGCCCAGCAGAGGGCGCTGTAGGGAATCGTCATCACTGCGCGCAGGAGGCGCTTGAAGACGTGCTGCCGGCGTCCCTGGCTGGAGTATGTAAGTATGTATGTGTTTGTGTATATGTGTGTGTATGTATGTTCTCTGTGTCTTGTCCCAATGTCTGTGTCAACATGTGTGGGGCCGGACCGCTGCTCCGGCTCCAAACATGTATCAGCGGCAGTACAGATCCGTCGGCACCCTTTAGGTGCCGGATCTGTGCTGCCGCTAGTGTGAAAGAGGCCTTAGTAAAACACACTTCCTCTATCTTCTATGTATATCTTACATATCAGCCCAAGGGAATGATCAATCCTAACAGTTATTCTCTTAGCATTTCCATAAATTTTAGTAGAAGTAAATAAAGCTGCAAAACCTGTCCAAGAAATTTTGTAGAAATAGCTGGAAACGCACTTTCAGTAAGTGATTTCAGCACACACCATGCAATCACGTATAGAAAGAAAAAGGCCATTTTGCAAAAGGTTTTCATTGTTGAGAAGGGTGTGTTGAGCAAACAAGAATACTACCCAGAGATAGTTGCTATGGACACCTAATACATTTTTGCACAAGACCTTTAAGGCTGCAGCTGATAAGGCAGAAGTTTTATTGCACACATCGTAAATGACAATAAACTGAATATTTCTCACATGTTCTTGTCTAATGCTCCGGTGTAAGGGTTTAGAGGACGGGTATATTAACAGGCGACTTTGTCATGTGATTTATTTTTGCTTTCATCGGTGTAAATTATCTATGATCTTATCAGGATACTCCAAACCTTCACTGCATGCAATATTGTAGCTAGAAGGTCATACATGGTTATAAACAATATATTCAATCAGTAGCATGCAAGCTGTAAAAAATAAAAATAAAAAAAAATAAAAAAGAGACTATTTAACATCATATACTTCAATGAGTGAAATCAGAGGTGAACTGAGAGTAACCTGGGCAGGCCTGGACTGGACAAAATATATCTGGTGGGTGAGCTGAATGTGAGGCTCAGGTCCACTGCCTAATAAAAATATTGGCTCCTCCTCCCTATCATCAGTTGTCCTCCTCCTTTTGTATCCTTGTAGCTGGCCCCTGAAGGCTGCTGTGGCATGGTGGGGACAGCAGTGATCAGAACCAGTGTGTCACCACCAGTGCCGGCAGACTTGATTCTCCATGTACCTGTTGGTGTCTGGATGCCACGGAGACAGTTTGATCTTCCACATATTCTTATGTCATAGGTCACGTGACTCCAGGTGTGTCACATGACCAGACAGTGCATCATGTGACCAGGAAGTGTGAGGTATTTAAGCAGGCAATCTGCTGCTCACAACTTGCCTGTGAATGGTTCTACATACCTCACCAGGGCTTTTGTGGATAGTTCTGACCTCTTGACCTCTGACTATGGCTACTCCTTTTGAGCCTGATTCTTGGATTCTGATTTGGCTTTCCTGCATCTCTTGAATTGACCCAGGCTTGGTTCTTGGACTCGCATCTGCCTGACATTGTAAGCTGGGTTTGACCTCTTGTGTATGACCTTGGCTTAGTATTGTTTAGTTATCTGCTTTCTCATTTGGCTCCATTGTTCTCTCTTGGTTTTGATCCAGTACGTTTGTGTAGTTTGGTTCTATTTTTTAGGCTACTTTCACACTAGCGTTAGCACGGATCCGGCACCTAAAGGGTGCCAACGGATCCGTGCTAACGCTATACATGTGTGGAGCCGGAGCAGCGCTCCGGCCCCACACATGACACACATTGAAACAAGACACAAACATACAGACATACATACATACATACATACTCACATACTCCAGGGACGCCGGCAGAACGTCTTCATGCGCCTCCTGCGCGCAGTGATGACGATTCCCCACAGCGCCCTCTGCTGGGCGCAGTGGGGAAACGTCATAGCTGCGCTCAGGAGGTGCGTGAAGACATGATACCGGCGTCCCTGGAGTATGTGAGTATGTATGTATGTCTGTATGTTTGTATGTATGTATCTATGTATGTAAGACGGATCCGGAATGACCCCCCATTGGAAATCAATGGAGGACAGATCCGGATTACTGGTGTGTCCAAACCAAACGGATCCGTCCCCATTGACTTGCATTGGGGGTCATTCCGGATCCGTCTTGGTGCGGATGCCTGGACCGGAGAGCAAACCGCAGCATGCTGCGGTTTGTTCTCCGGTCTGAAGACGGAACGGAATGCTTTCAGGAGTATAACGGAACTCAATACCGGAATTTAAAAACGCTAATGTGAAAGTAGCCTTATCTCAGTATTGGTGTGCCTACCTGTTGCGTTGTTTACAGTTTTTTCCTTCTGCTTTTCCCTGGTAAGTCCTAACATGTAAATAAGCAGGGAAGATTGACAAGTTGTAGTCCACCACTTAGGCCAGTCATTCAAGTAGGCAGGGAGAGAGGTGCAGGTAGAATTTAGGAATCATTGTTCCCTCCATGACACAAGGAGTGTCCATAATTTGGCAAAGCAGCATTGAACAGGAAGAGAAACAGGAGACGACACGTGCGCACTGCACACACCATCTTCTCATACTGCTGATATGCAGGGATGCCGGGTGTCAGACTCCAGCCGATCTGATATTGATGACCTATCCTGAGGTTAGGTTATTAATATTAAGGGCCCATTCAGATGGCCGTATTATTGCGGCTACCGCCCGGCCGGGCGCCCCATTCAAATTGCCTATACTTGTCCGCTGTTGCGTGCCACGGCTGCCTGCCCACATAGAGGTGAATGGGGCCGCATCTATTCCGCAATGTTGATCAGTGCCCCTATTCATGGTGGTCGGTTGGTTCCACCCCATTTGTCTGAGCGTTCTAGCGTTTGATAGTCATAGTGAAGGTGTGCTTTTCTGTCTTTTAATTGTTTGACCAGCTCTCAGGTGGGAGTAATAGTTTCCAATTCAGCACGGATCTGTAGTTAGACCGAACAGTGAATAAAATCCAAGGTTGTTTTATTTCTTCATTTTAAAATAATAATACAGCACATAGTCCCATATTATTCTCTTCTGACGCGTTTCGACCAACTCAGGTATTAGTCATAGAATGGATCATTCTATAGCGGGATCATTCTCTTGTTCGTGCCTTGTGCTTTTCTGTCTGTCCACCCATCTACAAACCCTGTCTGTGTACTAACTAAGATCCCCTGTTGCCTGCTATATCGACTTGTTTTATAGATATACTTGAACTCTGCATGCCCTGACCTTGGATTTGTTCCACGGATACACACAAAATGTGCCTGACCTTACCTGCCTTTCTCCTGACTACGAGTATTGTCTGCTCCTTCAGTGTTTGCACTGGTTGGTGTCTCTGGCCCCTATGGGTCAGCTGCCAACAACACCGGGACTATTCCATGAGGTAGCAGCCTAGTTGTTTTCCAGCAGCGAAGTCCAGATCCCTGTATAGGGGTTAATGGGTAAATAGAGGACCGCCAGGACAATGCCCTTAGGTTTAGCACAAAACCAAATAATTTAGTTAGCACAGTGGGTCCACACCCCCTGGCTGTTATAAGCACAATAGGAAACAGTATTATTATTTGGGGCATAATAGGGGGCATTATTATTACTGAGGGACTGTAGAGGCATTATTATTACTTAGGGAACAATTGGGAGCATTATTATTACTGTAGGGATTATAGGGGACTTTATAGGAGCATTATTATCTCTGGGAGAATTATAGAGGGCACTATAATTTATAGGGGAACTATAGAGAACATTATTAGTAGAGGCATTATAGAGGTATTTTTAATACTGGGCACTAATCAGGACATTATTATTATTAGGGGCATAAGTTTTGTTTGGGAACTGTAGAGGCATTGTTATTACTAAAGAGACAATTTGGGCATTATTATTACTGGAGGCACTGTAGAGGACATAATTACTACTTAGGTACTATAAGGGACATTATTATTACTAACATAGTAACATAGTTTATAAGGCTGAAAAAAGACATCTGTCCATCCAGTTCGGCCTGTTTTCCTACAAGTTGATCCAGAGGAAGGCAAAAAAACCCTGTGAGGTAGAAGCCAATTTTCCCCACTTTAGGGGAAAAAATTCCTTCCCTACTCCAATCAGGCAATCAGAATTACTCCCTGGATCAACGACCCATCTCTAGTAACTATAACCTATAATATTATTACCCTCCAGAAATACATCCATGCCCCTCTTGAACTCTTTTAGTGAACTTACCGTCACCACCTCCTCAGGCAGAGAGTTCCATAGTCTCATTGCTCTTACCGTAAAAGAATCCTCTTCTATATTTGTGTACAAACCTTCTTTCCTCCAGACGCAGAGAGAGAGAGATCTCTGTACTGACCTCTGATATATTTATACATAGTTATTAGATCTCCCCTCAGTCGTCTTTTTTTCTAAAGTGAATAAGCCTAATTTTGACAATCTTTTCTGGGTACTGTAGTCCACCCATTCCAGTTATTACTTTAGTTGCCCTCCTCTGAACCCTCTCCAGCTCTGCTATGTCTGCCTTGTTCACAGGAGCCCAGAACTGTACACAGTACTCCATGTGTGGTCTGACTAGTGATTTGTAAAGTGGCAGGACTATGTTCTCATCACGGGCATCTATGCCTCTTTTGATGCAACCCATTATCTTATTGGCCTTGGCAGCAGCTGTCTGACACTGGTTTCTACAGCTTAGTTTGCTGTTCACTAAAATTCCTAGGTCCTTTTCCATGTCTGAGTTACCTAATATTTTACCATTTAGTATGTACTGGTGACTTGCATTATTCCTTCCCATATGCATAACCTTACATTTGTCAGTGTTAAACCTCATCTGCCACTTCTCTGCCCAAGCCTCCAGTCTATCCAGATCCATCTGTAGCAGTGTACTGTCCTCTTCTGTGTTAATTACTTTACACAGTTTAGTGTCATCTGCAAAAATTGATATTTTACTGTGCAAGTTTTCTACAAGATCATTAATAAATATATTGAAGAGAATAGGGCCCAATACTGACCCCTGTGGTACCCCACTAGTGACAGTGACCCAATCTGAATATGTGCCGTTAATAACCACCCTCTGTTTTCTATCACTGAGCCAGTTACTTACCCAAATACAGATATTTTATCCCAGGCCAAGCATTCTCATTTTATATACTAACCTTTTATGTGGTACCGTGTCAAATGCTTTGGAGAAGTCCAGATATACGACATCCATTGATTCGCCGCGGTCCAGTCTAGAACTTACCTCCTCATAGAAACTGATTAAATTGGTTTGACATGACCGATCCCTCATGAAGCCATGCTGATATGGAGTTATTTGCTTATTTTCATTGAGGTACTCCAAGATAGCATCTCTTAGAAAACCCTCAAACAGTTTACTCACGACAGATGTTAAACTTATCGGCCTATAGTTCCCAGGCTCTGTTTTTGGACCCTTTTTGAATATTGGCACCACATTTGCTATGCGCCAATCCTGTGGAACACTCCTAGTCAGTATAGAGTCCTTAAATATGAGAAATAAGGGTCTGGCGATGACATGACTTAATTCTCTTAGGATACGGGGGTGTATGCCATCCGGTCCTGGCGATTTGTCTATTTTAATCTTTTTAAGACGCAACTCTACTTCTTCCTGGGTCAGACAGGGCATTTTTAATGGGGAATTTACTTTTATATTCTGCATTTCATCTGACAGTTTATTTTTCTCAGTGAATACAGTGGAGAAAAAGATATTTAGTAGCTTTGCTTTCTCCTCATCGCTCTCTGCAACTCCCCCCTCATTACTCTGTACCTTCAGGTTTATACTTTTTACCATTTATATAATTCAAGAACATTTTAGGGTTAGTTTTACTCTCTTTGGCGATTAATCTCTCGGTCTCTAGTTTGGCTGTTTTTATTTGTCTTTTACATATTCTATTTTTTTCCTTATAGTTTTTCAATGCTTCCTTGCTCCCCTCCTGTTTTAGTGATTTAAATGCTTTCTGTTTGTCATTTATTGCTTTCTTTACAGCTCTATTTATCCACATTGGTTTTTTCTTGTTCCTTAACCTTTTATTCCCATAAAGTATGTACCTCTCACAATTAGATATTAGGATACTTTTAAAAATCTCCCATTTTGTGGCTGTATTTTTATTTTTGAGGACTTTGTCCCAGTTAGTTTGGCCTATGGCCTCTCTTAGTTGACTAAATTTAGCTTTTTTGAAGTTTGGTATTTTTGTTCCTCCCTGAAGAAACGCTCTTTTGAATGACAATTGGAAGGTTATTATATTATGGTCACTATTTCCCAGGTGTCCCCCGACCTGCACATCTGTTATTCTGTCAGGTCTATTGGTTAATACTAAGTCCAGTATGGCCGTCCCTCTAGTCGGGTCCTGAACCAGTTGGGAAAGGTAATTGTCTTTGGTTATTTCCAAGAACCTGTTTCCTTTATGAGATATACAGGTTTCAGTTTCCCAGTCTATATCTGGGTAGTTGAAATCCCCCATAATAATGACCTCATTATGTTTTGCCACCTCGTCTATTTCATTTAGAAGTAGATTTTCTGTGGACTAAAGACACTTTTTTCTTGGGGCACAGACAGGACATATTATTGGGGGTGACAGCGGGATAGCACTGTTGGGCCACCAGAGTTGGAAGGATTTGAGGAACCAAAGATGTTTGTATGATAAACTCTTCACAGGATACATCAGTGACAGAAGTCCTCATGACATTTTAGCTCAAAAGGAGGAGATGAGGAAAGAGAACATGTTTATCAAAAGAGACATCACTGAAATAAGTCGTTAGAGTTGATGCGATTGAATGTAATAGGTATTTAATGCTTTATTCTCCTGTATGTTTGGTAGCACTGAAAGAGCAGGCAGGATTCCAAACGTAGGGCTAGCTCTGTGCTGTGCAACTCCTCCTCCCCCTCTGCCATATCCCTTGCCACTAGAGATGAGCGAATCGATTCGTCAATTTGTTGATTCATATCGAATCTTGGGAATTTTTAGCTGTGAAGCAAATCCGAATATTAGGTGATTCGCTTTGGCTTTGTACGCATTCGCTACGTAGTTTGTCCTATAAATTATACGCTATTGCTACGTATAAGTTACTCTATACGCTGTTACGTACGAATTCAATTCAGTAGCGATGCAGACTCCTCCCTGTTAGCTCCGTCCCCTTCTCCAGCGCACGAGGAAGACGAGGCAACTCAGGAAATTAAGATGGCGACACAGCGAGGCCCTGACTGGGGAGGCATGGTGAGGAGAAGGAACCGGAGAAGATCTACATCTCTCAATATGTCCGGCAGCCTAAGAAGTCGGTTGAGGTGCCCGCTGAGGTGTTCACTTCGCTGGCTGACACGGCGGAGGCGGCAGGAGTTCCCGCTCTGCGGCAGAAGGACTACTCCCTTCGGCAAAATTCAATGGTCCCTGAGGCTGTCACCCGGAACGCCCTGACCCTCTGGTAATACAAAAAGTTTTGGAGCCCCCACAGTCCGGTGACCCCAAGCTGGAGCGCCGAAGGGGTACCATTATTTGGTTCAGTGTGGAACGGGGAGTAGGTTTTATCGGCGATGAGGAGACGGCGGAAGAATTATACGTAAACCGCCGTTCTGTAAAGTGGCCGTATCTTCCGCCCGTCCGCCACAATCTCCACGCAGGGGATTACGTGGAGTATACGCCCATGAAGAGCCTCCAAGGTCCCTTTGCTACTGGGGTGAAACTCCTTAAGCGACCAGCTACTCCTGCAGCGCCCCCGGAAGACTGGACTGAGGAGGCCCAGGCCGCAGAAGAGACTCGGTGTTCCCATGAGACCAATGATGGAACTCTTCAATCTGTGGAGAAATAACAACCTCAGCTGGAACCCCTGATACCAGATTTGCCACCGGCGCTGATCCTTCATGTGGGACAGATGACCACCAACAGTTTTGTGTACCAGCCATCGGTGGTACAATACCAACTGCCATGGCAGGTGCAGGCCGCACAGTCCGCCGCTCGCGGAAGACCGTTACCAGAGCCCTTACAGCCGGAGATTCTGTCACCTTGTATGCTGGCGGGAGGATCTGGCCACTACAAGGTAATGGGTAAGGCCACGGCCCTTGCCAGTCTGACCGCCTGGTCACTACCAAGACCGTACCTGAGAGGTCGGTGGGGGTCTTCTGCCGCAGCCAGTGTCGCTTTCATGAGGCAGAAGCGCCCTCTCATGTCTTTTAGCTCCAGCAGTAGTGAAGATGACCTGCTGGCCCTTAAGTAAGGAATCAGATCCTGCAGCTTTTATGGGAGCCACAACGTGGACTTAATCTAAAGGGTGAGCACTAGTTGGCGTTTGTTTTTATTTATGTTGCCCTGTGTTTGTCCTCACCCAGATGGACATGGGTTGTCAGGACTCCCCCCATCAAAAAAAAAACCTTTTTAACCACGTTGCGCATACGTGCGCCTCATCCCTTTTTTCCCCCTTTTCAGGTTATTGGGGAGCCCCTTGAAAGAGGGTTTTTTAAGGAACCTTTGCTGCTATTTTTTTACCCATTTGGATTACAATTTTATCTATGTGGATTACAAATTGCAACTGAGTTTGGGACTCTGCTCCAGTTCTATGACAAGCGTCAGAAGAAAAGAGACTTAAACGTGTCTGTGAGCATACTAGGTAGGTGATATTTAAAATGTTTACATTATACCTATAATGTATTTGCACTATATTGTTTGCACTGGATTGTTTGCACTAATGTTTTTACCTTTCAGCAACGTTTTCAAGTATGTTGCCCATTGTGTGTATTTCTTTACAGGTACCACAATGTGTCCTCATATTCACTTTATTGTATGGTGGATGGTTGTACTATGCACTTAGCCGGATAGACAGCACCTTACTTTTTCTACCTCAAATATACATACTACCTCTGAGGGCGATTTCAGATCTGACCATTTACGCTGGACCTGGCCCGGGGGTCTGCATTGTGTCGAAACGATGGCGCAAGCCTCGGATCACCTGCTGGATCACCTCCTTTTTATGCTGGTTCGGGTGGTGGTGTGTGCCATCGTAAATCGTAATCCTGGCAGTCCATCAGCCGGACTATGTATTTCAGCTGTGCATCAGAGCTAAATGATGAGGATCGTCTGGATGCCATTTTTGAATATTCGCTCTGCCTTTGAGGAGTGCACGCCGCGGCCTCTCGTCGTACGTGCCTGCGTATTACGTAATCACGTAGACAATAGTACGCTGATGATTCGTAAGCTATTTGTACGCTCATGCATACGTCTTCTAAGAAGTTGCGTACATTTTTTAAATGAACGTTCGTTATTACTGCGCGAATGTTCGCTAATAGCACATAATAACGTATATTTTGTACGCAAATACAACAAATCTATTTGTCGAATATACGAATCTTAGGAAAAGTTCGGCGAATGTTCGCCGAATAATTTTTTGAATGATTCGCTCATCTCTACTTGCCACCACCAGGCAGCTTCTGGTATTTGGTTATACTGTGGCAGTATATTTTACTGTACTACAGTATTCAGTTCTACTGGGCAGCATATTGTGCTGCACTGTGTCATTTGGTTTTGCTTGGGCAGTATTTTCTGCTGCATTGCGGTATTTTATTCTGCTGGTTAAGTACATTGTGCCGCACTGTGGTATTTGGTTCTGATGGGGCAGTATATTGTGCTATACTGTTGTATTTGGTTCTATTGGGGCAGTATGTTGTGCTCCACTGTTATAATTGGTTCTGCTGCAGCAATATTTTGTGCTTCACAGCAGTATTTGGAGCTGCTAGGGGTAGTATTTTGTGTTGCACTGTGGTATTGCCAGCCCCCACATATTTGTGTTGGCCACTCTTTCTGTCAATATGGCTACAATACGCAGCCACTTTTAGATTTTTTTTACCGTGACCACTTAAAATTCTCAGTCTTCCCCTGCTTTAATGAGTGATGTTATGGATAGTGGTGATGGTGGCACAGATCAGACTTTGATGTGGTACCAAGACAGAACCAGTATCTTTTCATCTTTTATTTTTTATGTAGCGGAAAATGGGAAAACATTTTTTTTTCTTTCCTAATTTAACATAATCATGGCTGTGTGGTGACATCATCAAAGATCATTGGGAGTGCCAGTATTGTGTGGTGAGATCCTCATAAAGCATCAGACTGTTTGTGCCAGAAGTGATCAGTGATCAGTGAAAGTGATTCTTATGAGACAGGATAGGAAGGCATATTTTTAAGATAATGATAAACAGATGATATATAGATAGTTATATACAATTAAGAGGAAATCAGGTATGGTGAACATAGTTAAAGTGCCACTGAAGTTTGGAAAAAAACTTTTGATATGTTATGTTTGGGGTCCTAGTGCTGTGAACCCCAATGATCACCATAATGAGGAATGAGGGCACTCATACCCACCCCCACCAATCAAAACATTTGATACATCGCTATGATATATCAAAATATTTTTCAAAGTTCAGTGACAAAGGCTGCGCAATAATGCACGTCAAGGACGCAGGCAACAGAGGCCAGAAGAGGCCTGTGATGTGCCATTGCAGGTGGTGGGGGGAATGACAGTGAGGTGAGGATTTGATATTTTTTTTTGTGTTTTGTCACTATAGCTATAGATACTATGGATACTACTGGGGGCCATGGGCATTTTAGGTTCTGTGGCACTACAGGGGTTATTATAACTACTGAGGCATTACAACGGATACAAACTTTTAGAGGAACTATAGGGGACATTTAACTACTGGGGGTACAACAGTGAGCCATTTTAAGTAAGGGGGCACTATGGGGGCATTTTAATTACTTTTGGCACTATAGGGGCATTTAACTACTGGGGCACTATAGAAGGCATTCTAACTACTGAGGTCACTGTATGGGGATATTTTAACTACTGGGGCACTACATAGGCATTTTACATAACTACCGGAGGCACTACAGCAGCCATTTTAACTACTGAGGGCCTTAAAGGGGCATATTAACTACTGGGAGCAGTATAGGGAGCATTTAAACTATTGGGGGAACTACAGTGGGGCCTTCTAACTACTGGGAGCACTAAATGGAGAATTTTAACAACTGGGGAATGACATTTAACTACTGGAGGCATTATAGCAGCATTTTACCTACCTACCTACCTACCTACTGAGTGGTCTATGGTCAGCATTATTATTGGGCAATCTGTTGAAGACACTATTAACTAACGGGGAACTCTTGGGGAGCAATATCACTATTGGGAGCATAGCTAATAAGGGCACTCTGGGAGAGAATTGTTATTATTGGTGGGACTTTTATATTACTATGGGTGTACTAACTGTATGGCTCTATAATCTCTGTAGTATATTATTTGGGGGCATTGGGGAACACAGCAGGTAGTAGCAAGACAACAAAAACTAAAAAAACTAAAATAAAACAAAACATAATAGCACTCACATAGTGATAAATACAAAGGTTATATATAGACTAATATCTAAAATTGATATAAGTAACCCCATGTCAAATTCTCATCCTAGCCCCTACCCTCCAGCAACTACTTTTGGCCTCATGCATACGGCCGTTGCTCGGCCATTCCATGCATTGGGGACCACAATTTTATATCCATGAAGATGCTGCGACGGATCCAGATGCATTCAACTTGAAGCCGCATGCTGCATTTTTTGTCTGTCCGCCTCTTTACATGTTTTCCGTGCTCATTATAGTGAATGGGGCTGGGCTGGACTTCCAGCAGCACATGTGTACAAGCGTTAGTAAGGATAGTAACTTGGGTATTTGTAATGCACCTATAATTTACCTGTATTAATTTTAAATAGGTCCATCATGGTCATTTAAGGGTGTTGTCCAGAATTAGAAAAAACATGAATGCTTTCTTCCAAAAACAGCACAATCCTGTCCATGGATTGTGTCCGGTATTGCAGTTCAGCTAAGTTTAGCAGATCTTCAATACTGTACAAAACCTTAGGACAGGGGTAGTGCTTTATTTTGATGAAAACAGCCATGTTCTTCTAATCCTGGACAACCCCCAGGTACTGCTAAGGGGATTATCTTGATAGAAACAAAAACAATTGCTGCATTTTAAAGACCAAGATAAGCTGTGTCCTTAAAGGGTTAAAACTGTATAAAAAGAAATGTGATTTTTAAATCACAGGGAATTTTACTTTCCTAACATCTGCCGTAAATACAGCTGACTTGAGCTGTGTGGGGTCCATAGCTGTTGGGTGCCTGCTGTTTTACACAGCAGATATCCACCAGCAGAATAGCTGATTGGAGATAACTCTGTTCACAAATGTTTAACTCCTCAGCATCCACCTTCTGGTAAATGACTGCTCAGATACTATGGTTGCAACTCACCATGGCATCTGAGTGGTCATTTACTAGGAGCCTGGAGCCTTCTGAAGGCTCCCAGGTTCTAATAGTTAATTTTCTATTAAGCCCTGCCTGTGTCACTGCTTATTAAGAATGCAGTGATTTTCCCATATACTGCAATGGTAAGCCATTGCAGTTTAGAGTAGAAATTAGGCTAAAGATAAAGTTAAGTAGAAAAAAAAAGTAGAAAAAAAACTAAAGAATTCAAAATTCAAACACCCCCTTTACTAATTTTTGATGTAAAAATAAATAGACAATAAAAAATGCAGTATATTTATATTTTAAACATAATCGGCAATCCCACATCAACAAATATCACTGTAATACACTATTAAGATTCTAGCAAAAAAAAAAAAAATCAACCTAACAATGTGTAAAATAGAAATATCTTCTAATGATACTAATAGTATGCTGTAATATATTCCTGTAAATATAAAATAACAAGAACGATTTCTTGTCCGTTTTCCTAGCAGGAAAATGTGGAACACATACACCCGGTATCCATGTTTTGCAGCTCCAATAAAAAAAGTTATAGCTCTTGGAAAGCCAGAAATATAAAATGAAAAGAAAATGACTGCATTAAGATGAGTTAAAGGGTTTTCTTACTTTAGAAAATACTATTTATCATGTAGAAAAAGTTAATACAAACCACTTACAAATGTATTGTGATTGTCCATATTGCCTCTTTTATTGGCTGGATTCATTTTTCTATTATATTATACACTGATCATTTCCATGGCTACAACCACCCTGTAATCCAGCAGCAGTGGTCACGCTTTCACACTATAGGAAAAAGCGTTCGCCTCTCTGGTGGCTGGAACTGTGGTAGTGCACATAGGCTAGTTGCTTTTTTCCTATAGTGTGCAAGCATCACTGCTGGATTACAGGGTGGTCGTAACCATGGAAATGAGCAGTGTTATAATGTGATGAAAAAACGAATCCAGCCAGCAGAGGAGACTATATGGATAATAACAATAGATTAGTAACTGGTTTCTGTTATCTTTCTCTACATAATAAATGCCATTTGCTGAAGTGAGACAACCCCTTTAAGGGCCACCCTTTAAAAAAATAATAATAAGAAATTGATGCAAATGCATCAAAACAAAACAGCAAATGCAATAAGAAAAACAAATAAGAAAAACAAAACACAACTCACCTTTTATGTTGCCCTACAATATAGCACAGACATCCTGCTGGTCTCCCCAAATCTGTGTTTATATATGGCAAGCATATGACCACTACAGTCAATCAGTGTCCTCAGTGGTCATGTGCTGTACTACTGGCTTTAGGACCTCCCTGTCTGAACAGTGATTGGCTTAAAGTGGTTGTCTCACTTCAGTATGTTGCATTTATCATGTAGAGAAAGTTAATACAAGGCACTTACTAAGGTATTGTGATGTACATATTGCTTCCTTCACTGGCTGGATTCATTTTTCCATCACATCATACACTGCTCGTTTCCATGGTTACAGACCACCCTGCAATCCATCAGTGGTGGCTGTGCTTGCACACTATAGAAAAAAGCATCAGCCTCTCTGGTGGCTGTGTCCATGGGAGTGCAAATAGGCTACTGCTTTTTTCCTATATTGTGCAAGCACAACCACCACTGATGGATTGCAGGGTGGTCTTAACCATGGAAACAAGCAGTGTATAATCTGATAGAAAAATGAATCCAGCCAGCAAAGGAAGCAATATGAACAATCACAATACATTAGTAAGTATCTTATATTAACTTTCTCTACATGATAAACGCCACTTATGTACTGAAGTAAGGCAACCTTTTCAGTGACCGTTGCTGGCTGCTTGTAAACAAAAGCTAGAGAGGCCACTGGATCACCTGCACAGCATATTATTATTTAAAAAAAAAAACCTAATCTGTGTATTGTTGACTTTAAATTATGCTCAAATTTGTTTATCTTGAGGTAAATATTGTTTAATTTATTTTTTGTCACATTTATTTATTTGCGTACTTTTTTTATGTAGCACAAACGTTTTTCACAACTCTGCACACAGATTAAAGTCAAACATATCTGTTGCTGATGCCAAAGGTGGATCATATTCATGTGCAACTCTAATTTCACTTCTTTAAGCACTCACATATCATTGTAATACAATATTAAGATTCTTGCCAAAAAAATCTACCTAACAATGTGTAAAATAGAAATTTCTTCTAATGATACTAATAGTATACTGTAGTATATTGTTGTAATATATTCCTGTAAATATAAAATAACAAGAACGATTTCCCACAATCCAGTTGTAACCCCACCGACCTGCATTTTAGTCATCTCTAAGTCAGTTTCCTAAAAGATAGACTGTGCAATACTGGTAGCTTTCATTTTTCCCTGTGGTTTACTACGGTAGTTACTGTTTAACATCCCCACCCACGTTTTTAGTTTGTTTAGTAAATCGATCTGATGGTAGGCAGCCCTGTCGCCATTGAGTAAAGGTAATATTCTATAGCATATGGTAGAAACGCATGCAGAGATAGCAGCCTGTTTGAGAAATTTCACCCACAAAAAGCTGACACCATTGTTCTTTATTCTGCGAAGAAAGTGAACTGTGAGCATGAAGTGTTTATGATCAGAAGACGATTTAAAAAGGTTAGTAAAAAAACAAACAAACAAAAAAGAAACTTAAAAGGGTTAAAGCAAAACAAAATAATCATCTGCTAGAACCTAGAATATTTTGGGAAAGATATTTGGTGTTTATTGAAGCAAAATGTTTCTGTGCTTCTTTCAGAGAGATTTGTCACGTGACTTCTCTGACACTGATCTGTACGATCATTTGCCCGTGTTGTTTTTGCCCTTTGACATATTGTAGCCAGTATAAAATATGTGTACAGTTAATGTATTGAAACATGCAGAAAATATTCCTTTTTATGTTTTATATTGTATTTATTTTATTTATTGTATTTATTTTTATTATTGTATTTATGTATATTTTTAGCATTTTTAGAATTCTTTCTTAAAATAAAAAAAAATATTTGGAAGAAGTTTATTCGTGAAAGTGTAATTCCAATTAAACAGCAGTATATAGCAGACATATATCTGACAATATGCCTGCTATATATGTCAATACATTTCAGATTGTAGAGACTGTGATATCTTAAGCATTATAAAGTTGGCCACACACATGGAGATTTTGCAGTCATTCGATGAGCTTGACAATATTTTTGGTTCTTTGAGAGCACATATATAGAGGTATTAGGGACAATGAAAATATTTTTGAAAAGGTCTTTACTTGCTGGTAATGTGTTTTCTATCATTACTTCATAACTATATTTCGCAGACAAAAGTAAAGTGATCAAGAAAATGTATATCTCTGTTTATCTGATTTTAAATACTTTCTATATTCTGTAATACTTGCTATTTTTCCTAAGAATCTAAGCCAACTCCCTGCTTACACAAAATGAGGAACACCCTTCGACAGAATGTTTACACCTTTTAATAATGCAGGATGTGTGATAGGTTTCAGTGCATCAGTTCAATGCTTACAAAAAGATTTCTACAGAGATTCCATTGACATATTTCATTATGGAGGATGTATGGTTTATAACTTTTCATGCATCTTGTTTAGTATGGTGGGTTGAATGTCACTGAGATACACTGTTGTTCTGATGTACAGTGCATATTATAGGCGTTCCAGAAGAAGCTGACTCACATTGAATAGCAATGACACATTAGACGGAAGTGAGGATGGACATTAGAAGAGGTTGATTAAAGTTTGTGGAGGCCTCTGGACAAAAACATCCCACAGGGTCTTCTAACCTTTTTTGTAAAATGGGCAATCTTATAAAAAGCATATACTGTACGCTACTTTTAAAAATGACCAACATTGCCCTTCAAAAACTGCCAAGTGCAACAATAACACAATAAATACATTGTGGCAATGTGGTACCTCTATAGAGTACTCAAAATTTACCTGAATGTGCCCACATAGATGACATGTGGTGTCTACATAATGCAACCATAGAGTGCCCAAATCACTGTTTATGGTCAAAGTAGTCCCAATACAGTATTATAGGTATCTCCTTCTATATGAAGTGTATCTCATATCTAAAAACATATAAGGAGATTTATCAAAACTGATGAAAAATAAAACTGAATTAGTTGCCCATAGCAACCGATAAGATTCTACCTTTCATTTTTTAGAGCTCCTTTGGAAAATGAAAGGAGCAATCTGATTGGTTTCTATGGGAAGCTAAGTCAGTTTTTTTTTATACCAGTTTTGATAAGTCTCCCATAAGCCCTGAGTTATCATGCTGTCACTCCAGAATTTTGGCTTTAAAAAGTCTCAAAGTGGGGCTTTTGCAACTTTTTGTGGAAAATAATTGTGACTTTTTCCATTTTTCACACCATTCATTCCAGTTTTGAAATATAGGTGGGAAAGTGGGAACGTTTAGCTATGTTAACAAGTTTCGCTCCAGATTTATCACTGAGACTTTTTTTAAAAAGTCGCAAAAAAAGTCACAATCTCACAATCTCAGTAGCAGGGTGGAGTAGGAAAAGTGGAATCGCTTTTCTAGACAAAAGTGTTAGGTTTAAGGATAAGACAAATTTATCAAACAACCTGTGACATTTGATAAATGTGAGATAAAGTACGTCAACACAGACTCAAGAAAAACAAATATTCCCCTCATGATAAATTCCTCCCATAGAATTTTATAGCATGACATAAACAATGAATACATTTTTAAAATCATTATTTTATCTAGCATATTTATGTGAACAGTTTTGATATTTATTCAGTAAGTTGTTAATTAGGAATTTTTTAATCTTTTAATTTTTAATGGCATGTAATTATTTTTATTCAGAGCATGCAGTAATAACCTTCTTTAACATAAACCAATCCTTAGGAGGTGATGTCATGGACTTTACCTGCTGTAGTGCCTGTGTTTGTTGACATGTCACCTGTCCCTGCTGGTGGTAACTGTATTGATGTGCTGTGTAAATAGAGTTCTATAATCCTGCAAAGATACCATATCAACCATTTCTTCCAAGTAGCCATAGTCTCTTCTAGAGATGAGTGAATCTATTCGCCGCTTCGTAGATTAGTATCAAATCTTGGAAATTTTCTTCTCCGAAGCGAATCCGAATTTTGTCGGATTCGCTTCGTATTATTCGTAAACGTACGCAAAATTTTACCTCTAACTATACGTAAGATACCTATGAAACGTAAGTAAATTTACACATTCTGCGTACGGCGGGAAATTGACGTTCCGCCCCCGCAAGAGCGGGAAAGTGAAGATACGCCCCCCCTCAGAACTGGAAAAAAACAATAGTACGCTAAGGATTTGTAGGCACTTTTGTACGCTCACGCGTACGCGTTCACATAAGTTGCGTACCTTTAACAAGTGTACGTTTGTTCTTAGTGTGTAAATGTTCGCAAAACACCACATAATAACATATAATTTGTACGTAGCTTCGTCGAATAGATTCGTATTCGTTCGAATCTTGTGAAAACTTTGATGAATATTCAAAGCAAATTTTGGATGATTCGCTCATCTCTAGTCTCTTCAGACATTGGGACCTTATATTAGACAATGTGAAAACTCCATGTTATTTGGAGGTATGTTTATATATCATTGTATAGACCCCTCTAAAGGCCTTATTAAACTCAGCACTATTGTCAGAAAACAAGATTATTACTTAACCCTTTAAGAACCAGGCCATTTTCCAGTTTTGGCTTTCTGTTTTTTTTTTACTCTCGGCCTTCCTGGAGCCATAACTTTTTTACTTTTCCATTCACACATCTGTATAAATGCTTGATTTTTGAGAGACAAGTTGTAGTTCTAGTATCACCATTTAATATTGTATACAATGTAGTGGGAAGTTCCAAAATTCCAATTGGAATTGGGAAAAAATTTGAATTACATCAAAGTTTTATGGGTTCCTTTTTACAGCATCCCTTATGCAGTAAAACTGACCTGTGCACTTCATTATCTGGATCAGTACAAATACAACAATACCACATTTGTATAGTTTTTGTGTTTTAACAAATAAAGAAAAATGATTATTATTATTTTTTTTTTTACTTTGCTTCTCCATAATATCATTGATACCATTATGGAGTCTGCATGACTTTTTGATCACTGATTTTTTGGGATAATTTTTTTTTAAGATGAAGCAACAAAAAACTGAATCGGCCATTTCGATTTTTTTGTTTCCAATTTGCAGTTTACCGTATGGGATAAATATTTTTATATTTTAATAGAATGGCCATTTTGGGGCACGGAAATGCATATGATGTTAATTTTTATGGTTTATTTCTATTATAACGAAAGGGGATGATTTTAATTTTTATATTTGTTTTTATACTTTTAAAAACTTTTGTTTTCAAGGGAACCTGAACATTCAATCATCAGATGCGTTAGCATTGAAATCTATGAAATCTTTGGTATTCACAGGCAGGACTTTATAGGAACATACTTGTGGCAGGTCTTGGATACTTCAGAGGGAATGAGCCCTGCCAGGGAATGAATAGCTCCCCAATCACCACTAAGTGAAACTGTTCCAGCCCTGGAAGTGCAGTTTTTGCTCTGGGATGCCGTAGTCACATTTGATCACGGGGGTTGAATATCTTTGATTGGCATTTTCGCGGGTCGCAGACATTAGCCCTGGGACTATGCTGTTTAAAACTACAAAATCCCAGATGCCCATTGTGCCTGCGAATGGGCGCCATGTTTAAATACCCAACTTCTGCCATAATTTTACACTTCTAGTCTGGATAAAAGAGATACGGTTGGGCATGGAGGCTTGCAGTTTCCGTATGGTATCCTGTAGTACATTTGCTCACAGATGTTCCAGCTGGGTATGTAGGTCCTGCACACTCGTAGGATGCTGATGCTTGTGTCCCAGCTGGTCCCATAAATGCTTGATTGGTGATAAATCTAGCGACTAGTCAGAGTTACAGTCTGGAGGAGACATTCCTGGGAAACCCTTGCTGTGTGTGGGCAAGCATTATCCTGCTGAAAAATGCTAGTTGGAAGCCCTGCCATGAGAGACAACACATGTGGTCACAGAATGTCCTGCAGATATTGCTGAGCTGTTAGGGTCCCTTTTATCACCGACTGTATTATGCAAATGTTCCCAAGATCATCCCACTAGTAGCTGGGGCAGTGTGTTGCTTCACAACAAAGGCAGGATTCAAACTCTCATCAAGAAGCCTCCATACTCAAACCCAACCATCGTGGGATCCCAAAGAGACCTTAGATTTGTCTCTAAAGATAAAACAGTCCCGGTCCATAGTAGACCAGTTTTCTCATTCACAACTCCACTTTAAATGAAGTGGACAGTAGCTGGCTGTCCATAGCAGGACACTTAATAATTGCTGTGACACCAATGATCTGGGCAAAGACGGGGTTGTGCCACCTGTTTCTGGATGGTGAATAATGAGACTTTTGGAGCTGTTTGTGCTTGTTCGAAGATCAAACTATTCTCTCTACTTTTGGTTTGTCTGGGCCTCCGAAACCTGTTTGCTATGTCTGCATACCCTCATATACCAACTATTCCAAACACCTCCTAACTTTTAGGTCAAAACCACCTACTGTAGATGGCAGACAATTGATCAAAATGACCATCCTGCTTCTCTCAGTCTGATGATGCTCCTCCTCTCAAAATCTGTCACCTGGCCAACATGTCTTCAAGTATGTTGTAAGGGCATATCTACATGTCAGTGATCAAACACCAAGAGGTATACCACCCAAAAGTAACCTCTGAGAGCCTTTTTATAGGGCAGTGGGGGAAGCATTTGTATACCCTCACGTGGCAAGACCCAGTGTAATCAGACTTGTAATCATTTACATATCTGCTTGAGACATACCTGCATGTCAAGTTTTTCAGTAATCTGACACTTCTAATCAAGGTGGATTTTTTTCAATAAGTGTATATTCTGTAGCATTGCTTTTAGGGAGAATACCTTTGGAAACAGTCACCTGAGGGAGCATTTCAAAAGTTTTCTATTGCTGGATTCTGTTTGTATCTGGCCAAAAAAACAACAACTCTGTATGCCTATTAGACACATACTGCAGACTAGCCCCAAACATTTCTATAGCTTTGTATAAATAGAAGGTTGTAAGGAGCCATAATATATAGACTTATTATGGATTCCTATGACCTTCAAGTTGCGCTTGAGGTCCAGCCCTGCAATAATGACACTGCCAAGAATAACTTGTCCACAAAAGGATGTTAATTATTTAGTCTACAACACTCTACCACTTACAGTTATTAGACTCTGCTCGCAAGTCATGTTTTTTTGGTCTGTCAGTGTTTTTAGTATTTTTGATGGCAAAAATAGTGCATTTTGCAGTCCTATTAGGGTGGGTTGACATCACATTTTTCATGTCCGTTTAATATATACAAAAACGCATACGTTAAACGAATGCCTCAGACTGATACCATACAGTGGCATCTGTTCCCCATAGAGTTCCATTGTGAAAAAAATGATAATTTTTTTTACCGGACTATGCAGGATACAAGAACGTGGTGTGCTGTGTTTGTATCCTTTTTTTTCCTAATGTGTACGTCAAACGGAGGCATAAAACGTGCTGTGAACCCACCCCTATTGCCTTCCAAAGTACCTGAATACTGACAGAGACCTGAGTCTCCCAAGTCAGTGAGGTTTGTTCTGGAAAATTGCTGTTTCTCCATAAATAGAAGGCATGATGTTAGTGCGAACTAGCTGTGGATACTTTAAAATAAGCAGTCATAGCCAGTGTATATTACAGCTCATACTCTGCTTTTGGAGATAACTCAGCTGTTTAACTCCTTAGATGCCAAGATTAATAGTGACCTCTAAGTCGATAGAAAGCATGGCCGTTGTGGAATGTCTACATATAACTGGTATCTTGACATCATGCTATTAAATTAGTTATTTACGCAACATAGTGAAAGCAATATTAAAATATTGGGGGGGTAGGGGCGGATTATCCCCCTACCCAAAAAAGCAAAATGTTAATCCGATGTAAATCCAATGTATCCTAAAACATTACCAATGAAAAATAAAATTTGTTCTGCAGGCAACAAGCATTCATTCCCTCCACTGATAGCAAAAAAAAGTTACTGCTCTCATAATATGGAGACACAAAAACAAATTATTATTTTAATGTGTTTTTATTGGTATTGCTGTAAACATAACGACCTGCAGAATAAGGTTAGCGTTTCTTTTATACCATTTAATGAATCCTGTAATAAACAAAGCAAAACAAAACAAAAAACACTATTGTAGAATTGTTGTTTGTTTCCATTCCTGACCCCAAATAAATTAAACGTTTTTCAACATATATTTACCCCAAATTGGTGTCATTAAAAAGTACTCATTTTGCAATACAGAAATTTTATCTCTTTTGGAATTCAGTGAGAAAAAAAAACTGAAAACAAAAAATTGTCCAAAATAGCTTTAAAGGGGTTAAATAAGTATGAAAGAAAAAAAAACAACAACTATATATCCATACTAGTATATAGTAAATATAATTAACAATACAAAAGTAATATTGTAAAAAATAATACATTCTGATCACATTCAGAGCTGAGAATTGTCTTAGCGCTGCATTTAGGTTTGTCCATACATTTTTTTTTTCTGTGTTTCCATTTGTCAAGGTAATAACTTATCAGAGTGATGTGGGTAAAACATTTGTATGCTTTTTTCAATACAAATGTAGAGGAGCAGACATTTGGTCATTCCTCAAATGACTGTCCACACTATGGAAAAAACTCTGAGTATCATATCGACATTTGCTATCCTAGAAAAGATGTAGATGAAAATTGAAGAGGAGAGGGGGCGGGGGTGAGTGGATGTATCTATGAGCCCAGTCACACATCCTGTACGTACAGTAAATAAAACGGTTGCTTAATGACGTGGTTATGTGAAGGGGCAATAAACTCAATTTTCTCTTAGAAGCAACAACTAAAAGACAGTGTTGTCAGAAAATAAATGAAAATTAAAGAGCACGCTCAGACAGATGACATATAGCTCTCAATGAGAAGCAATGCTGTCATGTCTTACAGTGACATGCGGGGGGGTCGTAATCAGGAGACAAGATAGAGAAAATGTGTTGATGAAAAATGCAGAGATTTAAGCCAAGCTGTCATTGTTACAGTAGTGGAGGAGTGGAGGTATAAGACTATAGGAATTTACAGCAATGAGTGCACATATCATAAATCTATAGTTTGTGTGTGAAAGCTATCTATAAAAATCTGCAGTCGCAAGATAGGGAGTGATAAAACATGATACATTCCTAGTGTTTTCATTTAAAATTCTAAACTTGATTGCAGGAAGTAATCATGAATACACTGTTTTAGGGCTCATTCAGACGGCTGTATGCTGTCCTCAAAAATGTGGATCCGTTTTTTCCGGACAGTTCAGCATGTCAGCAAAAAAACATTGCATTCTGTTTTTTTGCAGACTCATAGACTTAAATGGGGCCATGTCCTGATTTTCACTGACAACTATAGGATGTTTCATTTGTTTTGTTGAGCCATGGAATGGAAGAAAAGTGCCCTATAGAAGTGAATGGGTCAGCATCTAATCCGCAAAAAAACGGATCTGCATTTTTGCAGACAGCATATGGCCATCTGAATGAGTCCTTAGAGAGGAACTGACATAACAATATTAGTTCAATGTAGGGCATGTTCAGTAGATGTACCTGCGATAATCGATCGGCTACTCCATTGTGGCACTGTGCACTTCATTCTCTTTTGCTGTCCTGTATGCTAATCAATAGTATCAGTACAGGGAGGAGAAGACGACCATGTTTCTCAAGAAGCGTCTCCTTCTCCCTGGCTGTGAGCTGCCCAATCACATTGTATCGTATCACAGCCAGGAAGACAAACTTTTTTGCTCCCTGAGGTTGAGAGGGCACGTTCTTAAATGCTATACTGGGAACACATTGTAACTGCCTAAACAATGGTCCAGATTTAGTAATCCTATAAACTTAGACAGTATGTCTAGACCTGCACCAGATATATCACAATGGCTCAGGTTGAATGATAACTCTAACTCTAGGCCAACTAATGGTGGCTTATTTTCCAACAGCATTTTATGCCAGAATTGCGGTGTAAAATGGTATATCTTAGGACTCTCCCCTTTCCATCAAGTCAGAAAGAAGTGTAGAAAACCTATTTGCACCAAAATGGTGTTCATTTTTGCCACATCTTAGACAGATTACTAAATCTTAGCCAATATTTTGGCCACCTTGCTTTTTGTGCATTTTATAAACACACCTGAATCAGGTAAGTGCACCTAAATCTTCAATAGAAACACAGATACATAGTAGTTTTCTTTTTCACTGCCATTTGGCAAAATGAGGGTATACGGAAGCAAAGCATTAGAAAAACATGCCCAATATAAAGCATAAAATGCCTAGACCACTTGGTTCAATACCACATGAAAAACGGAATACATTCATATTTACCCTTTTACACTACAATCATCTGGCCAATACATTTTGGTTCAAAAGAGCTTAAAATAGGTTTAGATGGTAACACACAAAATATTCTACATTGTAATATCTACTACTATTTCATTACTATCATTTTTCAAGGTTTTTAAATAATTGGACATGGACTTGGCTAGTTTCAGCACAACAATCCAGCAAGCTCTTCTGGCAGAGAATAGCCTGCCAGAGTTCTCTGGATGCAGCATTGAATATAATGGAAACTGGCAGGAATCCGGCCACTCCCTGGCACAAATGTGGGATTCGGCTGGTCAAAAATTGCTGCACACAATGTTTTTTGTCTAGCCGAATCCCGACATTTATGATGGAGACCCGCCAGAACTCATCCAACTCTTATTATAGACAATGGGGTCCAGTAGGTAAGCGTCACTATCCAACTATGCCATATCCAGAGAACTTCGGCAGATTTCTGTGCCACATGTGTGACAGTAGCCTTACCCGATAGTGCCACCAGGTAGATAATTTTCTTCTTTCTGAAGGAGGACTACTTGGTGTACCAAGGAAAGACGAAATAATGTGAAGCCCAAGTCTTTGACACACTTGTTATAAATAGAGGGACATATATTACATAAATTTGCAAAACTTCAAGAAGGACCATCAAAAATATAGACACATTTTATCAGTGCAGTTAAAATTGTGCAAAGTTACTTTGAAGATTTTTCTTTTTTTTCAAATAGGATCAAAATTGAAATTTCACAGATACCAGCAATAACATATAAGGGGACAGGGCAAGTAATAAAGACACAAATTCAATCTGGTAAGCAAGGCAAAAGGCTTGTTTGCCAACTTCCGGCCAAGGCTTGGTCTATATAAAGCTTGTTGACTCACCATAAATTAAAGTCAGGGTGTGTTTATTGTATGGATTCTACATGATGATTCCCCACCCACAGCCACACACCTTTTAGCAAACACACATCACAACCTAGAATTTCCAAACTGTGTTGTAGACATATTTATTAAGAATTCAAAATGTTACATCTTGTTTTTCTCTACTCCCTCCCCCCAACCATCCAAGACAAAAAAAAACCAAAACTATTCTGTTACTGTATATCTGTAAAATAAATTATTGAAACATAAATTGGACTGTTATTGCATCATGTTACGTGAATGCTGGGGAAAATCAGTAAAAATTCTTGTGCTAGTTTAACCAGATATGTTTTATTCAAGTAATATATTCCCTTCCACAATTGTGAATTGATTCTTTGCAGGCTCCAGTTTATTATGTTCTCAAGTTCATTGATCTCTGCAGTGCTTAAACAAGCTCTTATTGGTTTCCATTTACTGTTTAGTTACATATTTTAGAATAACATTCAAGTCACCTGTGCCCTATTTACTCCGAGTGGAAAACACAGCTCAAATGGAAAAAATAAAGTAAAATAGGTCTCTTTTTCAATCCGCTCGCTCCCCCCCACACTCTTTTTTTCTTTCTCCCTCTACCTTTACTTCTCTCTCTGTATTTCTCTCTCATTTTTGCTCTCTTTCTGTCTTTCTTCTCTCTTTTTTCCCTCACCCCCTCTACCTTTATTTTCTTTTCTCTTTTTCTGTCTTTCTTTCTCTAGCTTTATTTTTCTCTCATTCTATCCCTTCTCGCTCCGTTCACAGTGAAAATACACAGGATTTTCTGCATTGATTACTAATGAAATGTGGTCTGATTGTTATCTGTCACAATTGTAGACAAAAGCAATCTATCTATACTAAAAACTTCAAACAGTTGTACTGAGTAAGCATCCGCAGTGCAGGGAGAAAAAGTAAACAACTTGTTGGATGTAATAACCTATAGATCAAACTTTAGCAGAACTTACCACGTTTCCAGGAGCTGCACATACGATTTGAACAACGTTGAATAGTGTTGAGTGAATCAAAGTATCCAAAATGGACTTCGATCGGTATTTTGGTAAACATTTGATTCACCGCAAAGCCGAATTTCCTCACGCTCCGTGGTAACAAATCTATTTTTCCTCAAATGATGTTAAAAAAATACATACCGTATTTTTCGCTTTATAAGACGCACCCGAAGATAAGACGCACCCCAAATTTTAGAGTAGGAAAATAAGAAAAAAATATTTTTCATCAGACCTCATATCTGACCCCCCATAAATTTCAGGACATCACATCAGGCCCCCATCATACCACAGAACAGCCCAGCGTTCCCCCATCAGACCTCAGATCAGCCCACAGTGCCCCATCAGACCTCAGAACAGCCCACAGTGCCCCCATGAGACCACTCTGTGCCCCCATCAGACCTCAGACCAGCCCACAGTGCCCCCATGAGACCACTCTGTGCCCCATCAGACCTCAGAACAGCCCACAGTGCCCCCATGAGACCACTCTGTGCCCCCATCAGACCTCAGACCAGCTCACAGTGCCCCCATTAGACCACTCTGTGCCCCCATCAGACCTCAGACCAGCTCACAGTGCCCCCATTAGACCACTCTGTGCCCCCATCAGACCAGCTAACAGTGCCCCCATTAGACCACTCTGTGCCCCCATCAGACCTCAGACCAGCTCACAGTGCCCCCATTAGACCACTCTGTGCCCCCATCAGACCTCAGACCAGCTCACAGTGCCCCCATTAGACCACTCTGTGCCTCCATCAGACCTCAGACCAGCTCACAGTGCCCCCATGAGACCACTCCGTGCCCCCATCAGACCTCAGACCAGCTCACAGTGCCCCCATTAGACCACTCTGTGCCCCCATCAGACCAGCTAACAGTGCCCCCATTAGACCACTCTGTGCCCCCATCAGACCTCAGACCAGCTCACAGTGCCCCCATTAGACCACTCTGTGCCCCCATCAGACCTCAGACCAGCTCACAGTGCCCCCATTAGACCACTCTGTGCCTCCATCAGACCTCAGACCAGCTCACAGTGCCCCCATTAGACCACTCTGTTCCCCCATCAGACCTCAGATCAGCCCAGCGTGCCGCATAACAATAAAAAAAAACTTCACTTACCTGTCCAGAGCCGTGGCTCCGCTCCGGGTCCGGCGCTTCTTAGGCTTCCCGACCCGGCGCTGCACTGTCACCTGACTGCGTGCAGCGTCAGGTCATAGTGCGCGCACTACGTCCTGACGCTGTACGCGTTTCAGGACAGTGCAGCGCCGGGCCGGGAAGCCTAAGAAGCGCCGGACCCGGAGCAGAGCCGCGGCTCTGGACAGGTAAGTGAAGTTTTTTTTTTTATTGTTATGGGGCATGCTGGGCTGATCTGAGGACTGATGGGGGGGTCCCGGCCCCCCGGCAACTAAAACATACAAGTGAGCGCTTCCATAATGGAAGCGTTCACTTGTATTCGTTTTATAAGACGCACTGCAATTTTCCCCCTACTTTTGGGGGAAAAAAAGTGCGTCTTATAAAGCGAAAAATACGGTACATACTCACTGTGATCAAATGGATACGGTGATTATATATATATATATATATATATATATATATACAAGTGCTTCCCAATAAATTAGAATTAATTTATTTATTATTTATTAATTAATCAGTAATTCAATTCAAAAAGTGAAACCCATATAATTATATAATACAGTCATGGCCAAAAGTTTTGAGAATGATACAAATATTAATTTTTACAAAGTCTACTGCTTCAGTTTTTATAATAGCAATTTGCATATACTCCAGAATGTTATAAAGAGTGATCAGCTTAACAGCAATTACTTGCAAAGTCAATATTTGCCTAGAAAATGAACTTTATCCCCCAAAACACATTTCAACATCATTGCAGCCCTGCCTTAAGAGGACCAGCTAACATTGTTTCAGTGATTGCTCCATTAACACAGGTGTGGGTGTTGATGAGGACAGGGCTGAAGATCAATCTGTCATGATTAAGTAAGAATGACACCACTGGACACTTTAAAAGGAGGCTGGTGCTTGGCATCATTGTTTCTCTTCTGTTAACCATGGTTATCTCTAAAGAAACACGTGCAGTCATCATTGCACTGCACAAAAATGGCCTAACAGGGAAGAGTATCGCAGCTAGAAAGATTGCACCTCAGTCAACAATCTATCGCATCATCAAGAACTTCAAGGAGAGAGGTTCCATTGTTGTCAAAAAGGCTCCAGGGCGCCCAAGAAAGACCAGCAAGCACCAGGACCATCTCTTAAAAGTGTTTCAGCTGCGGGATCGGGCTACCAGCAGTGCAGAGCTTGCTCAGGAATGGCAGCAGGCAGGTGTGAGTGCATCTGCATGCACTGTGAGGCGGAGACTCTTGGAGCAAGGCCTGGTCTCAAGGAGGGCAGCAAAGAATCCACTTCTCTCCAGAAAAAAACATCAGGGACAGACTGATATTCTGCAAAAGTTACAGGGAGTGGACTGCTGAGGACTGGGGTAAAGTAATTTTCTCTGATGAATCCCCTTTTCGATTGTTTGGGACATCTGGAAAACAGCTTATTCGGAGAAGACGAGGTGAGCGCTACCACCAGTCTTGTCTCATGCCAACTGTAAAGCATCCTGAAACCATTCATGTGTGGGGTTGCTTCTCAGCCAAGGGAATCGGCTCTCTCACAGTCTTGCCTAAAAACACAGCCATGAATAAAGAATGGTACCAGAATGTCCTCCGAGAGAAACTTCTCCCAACCGTCCAAGAGCAGTTTGGCGATCAACAATGCCTTTTCCAGCATGATGGAGCACCTTGCCATAAAGCAAAGGTGATATCTAAATGGCTCAGGGAACAAAACATAGAGATTTTGGGTCCATGGCCTTGAAACTCCCCAGATCTTAATCCCATTGAGAACTTGTGGTCAATCATCAAGAGACGGGTGGACAAACAAAAACCTACAAATTCTGACAAAATGCAAGCATTGATTGTGCAAGAATGGACTGCTATCAGTCAGGATTTGGTCCAGAAGTTGATTGAGAGCATGCCAGGGAGAATTGCAGAGGTCCTGAAGAAGAAGGGTCAACACTGCAAATATTGACTTGCTGCATTAACTCATTCTAACTGTCAATATAAGTTTTTGTTACTCATAATATGATTGCAATTATATTTCTGTATGTGATAAAAACATCTGACAAACACACATAGAAACCAGAGGGCAGCAGATCATGTGAAAATATAATATTTGTGTCATTCTCAAAACTTTTGGCCATGACTGTATATGGGTTTCACTTTTTGAATTAAGTTACTGAAAAAAAACTTTTTGATGATATTCTAATTACAAACAGAGTGAACTTCAACTTCAAGTGTTTATTTATGTTAATGTTGATGATTATGGCTTACAGCCAAGAAAACCCAAAAGTCAAAATCTCAAAATTAGAATATTATATGAGACCAACTGTAATTTTTTTTTTTAAAACACAGAAATGTTGGCCAAATGAAAAGTATGTACAGTAAATGCACTCAATACTTGGTTGGGGCTCCTTCTGCATGAATGACTGCATCAATGCGGCGTGGCATGGCTGCCAGGGGCGGACTGGGAACTTAAAGTGGCCCTGGAAAAAATACTAAAAGTGGCCCCATTGGGTCCAAATTGATGGAAGGCAGGGCCAGCAATACCATATTGTGGCACATTGTACCACCCGAACAGAGCCAAATACCATAGTCCATCACAAAATACTGCCAGCAGCACAAAATACATCCTCAAAAACTTCCACTGGGAGGTTGTGAGGAGGTCCCAGGCAGCCCCCTGGGCATCGGTCCACCGGGAAATTTCCCTGTAAGGTCTATGGCCAATCCGCCCCTGATGGCTGCAGAGGTGTTATAAAAAGCCCAGGTTGCTTTGATAGCAGCCTTCAGCTCGTCTGCATTGTTGGGTCTGGTGTCTCTCATCTTCTTCTTGACAATACCCCATAGATTATCTATGAGATTAAGGTCAGGCGAGTTTGCTGGCCAATCAAGCACAGCGATACTGTGGTTATTAAACCAGGTATTGGTACTTTTGGCAGTGTGGACAGGTGCCAGGTCCTGCTGGAAAATAAAAATTCCATCTCCAAAAAGCTTGTCGGCAGAGGGAAGCATGAAGTGCTCTAAAATTTCCTGATAGACGGCTGCACTGACTTTGGTCTTGATAAAAAACAGTGGACCTACACCAGCAGATGACATGGCTCCCCAAACCATCACTGATTGTGGAAACCTCACACTAGACCTCAAGCAGCTTGGATTGAGTGGCTCTCCACTCTTCCTCCAGACTCTGGGACCTTGATTTCCAAATGAAATGCAAAATGTACTTTCATCTGAGAACAACACCTTTGACCACTGAGCAACAGTCCAGTTCTTTTTCTCCTTAGCCCAGGTAAGACGCTTCTGGCGTTGTCTATTGGTCATGAGTGGCTTGACATATGGAATGCGACACTTGTAGCCCATGTCCTGGATACGTCTGTGTGTGGTGGCTCTTGAAGCACTGACTCCAGCAGCAGTCCGCTCTTTGTGAATCTCTCCCAAATTTAGGAAAGGCCTTTTCTTAACAATCCTATCAAGGCTGTGGTTTTCCCTGTTGCTTGTGCACTTTTTTCTATCACACTTTTTTCTTCCACTCAACTTTACATTAATATGCTTTGATACAGCACTCAGCCAGCTTCTTTAGCAATTACCTTTTGTGGCTTACCCTCCTTGTGGAGTGTGTCAAAGACAGCCTTCTGGACACCTGTAAAGTCAGCAGTCTTCACCAGGATTGTATCGCCTACTGAACCAGACTAAGGGACCTTGTTAAAGTCTTTAGGAAGCCTTTGCATGTGTTTTGGGTGAATTATTCTAATTTTCTGAGATAATGAATTTTGGGTTTTCCTTGGCTGTAAGCCATAATCAACCACATTAACATAAATAAACACTTGAAAAAGTTCACTCTGTTTGTAATGACTCTATATAAATATATGTTTCACTTTTTGAACTGAATTACTGAAAAAAACAACTTTTTTATGATATTCTATTAAATATATATATATATATATATATATATATATATATATATATAAGAAATGAAATACAATAGCAGCGCCAAATGGATGCCAGGTGCTAATACACGGTATAATCCTGGACAGGGATCCTTACGTAAACTCAAACAAACGAACGGGGCAGCACTCCGGACTTGTGAAGAAAAACGGATCTTGTTTATTTCACTCAATAAAAACGCAACGTTTCAGCTCTCAGTGTAATTAACATGATTAATCCAATTAATTAAAAAGAATAAATGATCTTAGAAATATAACATAATATTGTGAAAATATAACATGATTAGCATCGATGTGATTATATTATCATAATTCAACCCATTATTTCATATATAATTCATTTGTGTGTATATAAAATACAACACCATCATAGTGCTAAATTAATTGTGCAAAGTACGTCATGTGAACCCACCAGGTGTGGTTAAAAATTGCATATTTACATATTTGTTATGCCAAGCTCACCCGTATCCATATAGATCCCGGACGGCGTCCCCGAAGAACCACTGCGTTTGCGCAAAAACAAATCATGCTGCAGGACAGCTCGCAGAGTCCCGGACAGTGCGATACCGTTGGCGCATGCGCACTAGATCCTACAGGGCCCATGCCCTGCAACCTACAGAAGCGTTCTGCCCTATACAAAGATGGAACCAAGCACATCAGAGAGAAAACCACGTATGTGTGGATGGTTGTAACTAAGTATCAAAGCTTCCTTAGAAACCATAAAGGGGGCGAAAAAGAGACAGTGCGGTCAGTTAAGGGGCAGTCTCCCCGATTGTCAGTCGGGGTGATGTCCCTTTGTGTGCAAGAGGCGATCCGGGGGATGTCGTGTCCCTGATCGCCACCCACTAACACATGCACTACGCCACATGAATCCCGTACACCATAAAACATTAGGAGCGTGTCACCACATCTGGGGAAGAAGGACGACACCCCAGCATGGAGTGCCAGTCCCCCTCCAGCATGATGACACCTCCGGGGGCATTACTATGTGTTCCCTAGGTGTGTTCATCAATAGCGCTCACTGCTGATGGCACACAGAAAAAAACAGGTGAGTTCTCACAATATATAACAGTGTCTTGGTTCAAAATAATTACAAAAAGGACTCCATGTTTCGTGGGTAGCCGTAAACCGGTAAATTTGGAGACAGGAGCGGGCCAATCCTCATGATCATACATCAATATCTAAGAATAAAGGAGAAAAAATAAAAAATTAATATGGAATAAAAAAACAGAAAAAAACTTAGCACTAAGTCTAATCCATATATTCAAAAGTGTTTAGAGGCATCATATTGTCTATCACGGGATTATGTAACTCTAAATTCAACATTAAGACCAATGGGTTTCAGAGACTGTAGGAAAAAAATCCAAAATAATTCTCTTTTTTTGAGAAGAGCCACCCTATCTTCCCCACGTCTCGGAAGGCGGACCTGTTCTACAATACGAAATCTGAGGTCCCTCTCATTGTGTTTAGCCTCTGTGAAATGCTTGGACACTGGTAAATCCAGTAGCTTTTCCCTAATTGTGTATCTGTGATGGTTCAACCTGGTTTTCAAATCCCAGGTTGTTTCACCTACATAAACAAAATGGCAGGGGCATTTCAGAACATACACAACATGTGTGGAATCGCACGTGAGATACTGTCTGATTTTAACAGCCTCGACAATAATTGGATGGTTAAATTGTGGACCTCGAAGCATTAAAGCGCAATTAAAGCAATTGTGACAGGGATAACACCCTGTTCTCGTGGAGCCAAAGTAAGCACTGAACGATTGTTCAGAGACATAATTTGTTCAAAGACATAAGAGGTGGTACATTGAATTGTTGTTTGTGTGGAAAATTACTGCCCAGAGTGGGCCAGTGTCTCTGAAGGATCTGTCCTATTTTAGCGCTATTGGATACATAATTAGAAACAAACAGAATCCGACCCGGTTTTTGTACAACCCGGGTTTTTTCCTGTAATAAAGAGTTTTTTATCCTGCATCAGCACCTGGTTAGTATAAGATTGAACAAGTTTCCTAGAGTAACCACGTTCCCTGAATCTCCTGCCCATCTCCACAAGACTTTGCCTAGCCTTTTCCTCATCTTTAACGATTCTCCTTACCCTCAGTAATTGAGGTGTCCTTTAAATCACTCAGTCAGTAGAAGAGTTCCTCAGATAAGGGACCTGAAGTCCTCCTCACTTGAACTGCTACTGAATGACATCAGAGGATGCTCCTGCCTCTTGTAGACCAAGCTGGTTGCCGTGGTGGAGCTCCACTGCCCTCTTCTGCCAGAGGACTTGACCGGGTCCGGGTGGTAGTCACGCTGGTGAGCGCTGTAGCCACTCGCGCCTTCACGTTTACAGATACTCCTGCTGTGACAGCAGGGGTAAGGATTTCTGGCTGCAGCGGTTCAGGCAAGGTTGCGCCCAGGGAAGAAGCCCCAACTCCCCTTGCTGCTGCTGACTTCATTTTCCAGGGTAGTTGGTACTGGTGGATCACCGTGGACTGGAAAGTAATCAATGATGTCGTCAGCTGACCCAGCTGAAAGGACTGTGATTGTTGTTGGTGGTGGCAGTCCAGAGGGTCCGGCTGTGGCTTCTCCCTGAAACGGAGGGTGCCATCTGGTGACTCCTGTAGGCAGCGCACGCGCCCTTCACCTGGTGGTTCCTCCGGCCAAACTTCAGGTGGTGATGTAGGGACCAAGGGCTTAGATAATAAGGTAACCCTGGTAGCAAAGGGGCCTTTCAGGGATGCCATGGGGGTATATTCCACCTGATCCCCCACATATAGGCTGGGGGCCGTCACTGATGCAGGCACACCAGCTGCACCAGCCGCACCAGCTGGCATGGCGAATATCAAGTCAGGAGCTGGTGAGACTGTCTTGCACAATTGTGACACTCTGATCTCTGGAGCGGGCGGTGGTTCAGGGTACTCATTACCAAAGACCATTTCCCCCCAATTTGGTCGCAGTAGCTTCGCCATGCTGTGGTATCTTGCTCACCGCTGGCTTGAACTGGAGAGGAGGGAGGAGTAATGAGAGAGGAGTCTTCACTCCCTATACATCATTTTCCGGCTTCGGGTGGCCGGGGTGGGGGTTCAAGAAGAATGTGTACGTTGCGTATGTAGTGTACGTAGCGTTAGCGGTCAAAATTTTAAGAACATTTACGAATAATACGAAGCGAATCTGAAAAAATCCAGAGGATTCGATACAAATCTACAAAGCGGCGAATAGATTCGCTCATCTCTAGTTTCCAGTATTTTGTTTCCTCCAAACATTATGTAGTGCACCTGTGCTAAAAATGTAAAATGTTTTTTTTTTTTTTTTGTATCCGACACAGGCTCAATTAAATGCCCCTCCCCTTCTACGAACACACTGCACACTGATATTGACAATTTACAATGTTATATTGATGCAGTCCAATGCATTACCTTTAACAGGTATATTAAAGGGGTATTCCCATCTCACAAATGTAGTTTGTATAGTTAGATATAGCCATACCAATATTATTACTAATAGAATGTATTTATATAAAATGTACAGTTTAGAAGATTTTCCTATTTGTATATCCATTGTCCACACACATCAGTCAGGCCGTTGCCCCTAGTTACGGCCTCTGCGGCCATGTAGTAGTGGTGGCCAGCTTGCTGTTGTTCAAACCTGCTGTGAGGTAACTGCTGTATTGTGAACACACATTGCATGAGCATGTGGAGACACATCTTAGGGTACTTTCACACCTGCGTTTTGGACGCTACCAGTCCAAAACGCAATGGTCAGGATTCGTCCTAAATGCAGACTTTATAAACGGATCCTGCTCCATAGAGATGAATTGATCTTGGACCAGGATCCGTTTCTGCGTTTTGCAAACACAGACAAAAATGTTACAACCCTAAGATGTGTCTCTGCATGCTCATGTAATGTGCGTTCACAATACAGCAGTTACCTCAGAGCGGGTTTGAACAAGAATAAGCTCACCACCACTACTACATGGCCGCAGTGGTCGTAACTAGGGGCAACGGCCTGACTGATGTGTGTGGACAATGGATATACAAATAGGAAAATCTTCTAAACGGTAAATTTTATATAAATACATTCTATTAGTAATAATATTGGTATGGCTATATCTAACTATACAAACCACATTTGTGAGATGGGAATACCCCTTTAAAGCAACAGTATAATGTGTTGAATCTATCTGGCATATTAATGCAACAGTATAATGTGTTGAACTTAATGGGTACATTAAGGCAACAGTATAATGTGTTCAATTTAATGGGTATATTAATGCAACAATATAAAATTGTTGAATTCAATGGATATTTTAAGAATACAGTGTAATATATTGAATGTAATGGGTATTTTAAGGCTACAGTATAATGTGTTTAATTTAATGGGTATATTAATGCAACAGAATAATTAACAGGTTAATTTTAACTGGTATATTTATGTAACAGTATAATGCATTGAAATTAACAGATATATTAAGGCAACAGTATAATGTTTAAATTTACCTAGTATATTAACACAACAGTATAATGCATTGAATTTAATGGGTTTTGACGATAATATAAAGAATTAAATTTAAAGGGGATGTGACATCTGGAACCTTGATGGCATATTACTAGGACATGTCATTAAGGTCAGATAGATGTGGGTCCCACCTTTAAGACCCACATGCTTAGCTATATTTAGAAGTCCCATAGAAATAAATGGAAAGCATACTGCACAAGTGCTCCATCTCTCCATTTATTTCTGTAGGACTGCCGGAAATTTCCAAGCTAGCTCTTGGCTATTTTCTGAACTCCCATAGAGCCACATGCCTGGCTGCTCTCCTCTCACTTCGGGGGTCCTGTTCTGAAGACCTACACCAATTTGACATTGGGGGCATATACTAGAAATATGTCACCAATGTCTCAGATGAGACAACCCCTTTAATAGAAATATTAAGGCAACAGTATAATGTGTTAAATTTATCTTGTATAGTAATTCTATAGTACATTTTGAATTGAACAATTTAATTTAATGCGTATATTATTGCAACAGTATAATACGTTAAATTTAACAAGTATGTTAAGACAATAGTATAATGAATTGAATAGGGGTATATTAAAGCCACAGTGTAATGTGTTGAATTTATCTGAAATATTAATGCAACAGTATAATGCATTGAATTTAACGCTTATATTAAAGCAACAGCATAATGTGTTGAATTTAATGGGTATATTAACGCAAAAGTATAATACGTTGAACTGGTATATTAAAGCACTAGTACAATGCTTTGAGTTGTACTAGTATATTCGTGCAGTAGTACTCAGGTTTAAAAAAAAAAGGTTGGGTTGCTGGCTGCTGAAAGATTTATGTCTCTGAAGGCACTGCAGCATATTGGCTATTGCAGTGTGAAGCTTTCCACTTGCAGCAGATGCCCTCAGTATAAAACACACACAGAACTCTGAGTGACCTAATACTTTCCCTGTCTGATAAAACCCCGACTTTTCTACCTATGATTTAATCTAACTACATATGTATTTGTGGTGCAGGGGTCAGCAACTTTAGGCACTGCAGCTGCTGTGAAACTACAACACTCATCATAGAAACATGTTTGGCTGTTCTTCTAACTCCCACAGATGTGAATGAAGCATTTTGGGAGTTGTAGGTTCTGAACATCTAGAGTGCCGGAGGTTGCTGATCCCTGCTGTAGTGTCCTACAACACATCAAGATTGCAGGCTTGTGTCTGTAAATGCTTTTTGTCAGATACATTAGACACACATCCTCTCACATTGAAGCTCAGAATGATGTCTGTGGCTACTAAAAAAGCCTACAGACTCAAGGACCTGTCAAAATCTTACCTTCTGATTTGCTCATAGTCTGCCAGCTTTTAACCCAATCATGGCAAGCCCCCTCCCAGGGGCATGTGATCATACATCTTCATCTTCCATGCCCTTTGTCCCGATTATTTTCACAGTAAAATAGTACAGGTGCCATTTTGTACGGTTAGACAAAAGTGAATCACTAAAACTTCGAGCTTGTTTGGCAGCAGAATTTTTGTGAAATTCACAACAAACCTGATTACGTCAAATAAGAAAGATGGTGTGCACACTATCATCTGTGTGTATTCAATTTTATTAAATGTATCTAATCAATTATAAAATTAAAAAATATATAAAAAATATATTATGAGTTATCAGAGCTGATTTTCTATACGTTCACAATGTGTGTACTGGTATATAATATGATTCATAAACAATAAAATCAGAAATTACATAAATGAAAATAAAAAACAATAATGACAATGATGTCAACCTTATTGGCCGTGACACGGCACTGGTAAATGTTGCAATAGGATTGAATGAATGTTGCAATAAGGTTGAATGAAAATTAAAAAATAAAAAATGAAAAAATGAAAAAATGGAAAAAAGAAGAAAGAATGACAGCTGTTAATGTTCCAACTGTTTGTGAACTGGCGGTCTCATCCCAATTGTCTGTATTGCACAGTATATCCCGTAAATGTGGAAAATGTGGTAAATATGAGCAAGTTGTTTTGGTGTGTCCAGTTCCAATAGATTTCCAATAGAAGTCCAATAAAATTTCAATAATGGTGATGATACAAAGTCAGTGGTGATAAAGATACAAAAATATTCTGTTATACTTTATCCCCCTTCTCGGTGTGTTGGAGGGAACAGGAGTCCGCCCGCTGTGTTCTCCTCTGTAGCCGCTCTACCAACACGAGGTGAGTGCGCGCGCTTTTTTTGAATCCTCCTCGCTGTAGCAGATGACCAACAATGTTCTGCAATGAGTTTTCACGTGGCGTCCCACGGTAATGCCTGCGCAAGAGGTTTTCCTGACGGTCCACTATCAATGTGTTTTTTTCCTCTTTAGATGGTCCGTTTTTATTTATTTGTAGGTGCCGCTCTTGTGTTATAAACTTTTGTTGTTGGCACAATTTATTACGGAGTCCAAGGTTGGGAACCTTGGACTCCGTAATAAATTGTGCCAACCATCTTTCTTATTTGACAATTCATTCATAATAATAACGGCTGGGGTTTAGCCGTGAGGTATTGCACCTATTTTCCATACGGACAGAGGAGTGAGCCACTACATTCTACCGTTTTACTGATTACGTCAAAGCTGATTTTTCTGTTCTTTATGCATGGCCAAATTACTGGACTGATAAGCGCCAAATTTGGCACATGGGTACATTGGCTGTCCAGGATGATTTTCGTAAAGGTCTCAGCTCTCTAGGACATATGGTTCTTGAGATATCCCCAAAATATATTAGCAGATAGGAGCTCTAGAGATGAGCGAGCATGCTCTGCTCAGCGTACTCGGGAGCAATTTTCGAGTAGTAGCGTACGCATTTTATAATCTGTACGCTAATGCATACGCATTTTATAATCTGTACACTAATGCGTACGCATCCCGAGCATGCTCGCTCATCTCTAGAGCTTACAGCTTCACTCATATCCTAGCCAATAGAAGCTCACAGGTTCTTCAGTCTTGACACACACAGTTTTACATCAGGTTTCCATGAGGTCACTGTTAAGGGGATCAGTCTTTCCTGTCCATTCTCTATGTACTTTATGTATCCTCATGACCTCCATTCATACAGAGATTCATCTGAAGATCTTATCAGTTGTATTCAGAATCATCATCCCTGACAATCAGAGAGGAGGATGAGGCAGCTCTTTACCTCAGTGTTGTTAAGTAACTTGTCCTGCTATGTGATTAGGAAAGGTTTTGTGTGTACTAATAGGACAGCAGCCATTTTAGTTTTCCTAACAATTGATTTCAATGGGGCCACACATTCTGTGTCCGTATGTCCGCAAGTCCGTTCAGCAAAAATTAGAACGTCATATTCTTGTCCATTTAGCGGACAAGGACAGGCATAGTTACAATAGATCCACACAAAAATGGATGTAATCACACGGATGCGGACAGCAAAATACATTAAGCCGTGAGCCCTAAATGAGCAATTTCACTCCCTCGCTCTAATTCTAGACCTATTAAATGATACTTTAGCTTTTAGTTGGGTTATATGGTAGCTTTTATAGGAGATACAACATTGATTTTACCATGATCAAATAATACTTAATGCGATTATTAGTACAGAGTAATTATAATAATTGAATATAGCTGTACTGAGAAATGAGTATTACGCACTACAGAATAGGCAAAAACAGGTCTAGAGCATGATAAGTAATTTAAAAGCCTTAGGCTAGTTCCACACTAGTGCTTTTAGAATCGGCAGGCTGTTGTGGTAAGGAACAGCCTGATGGATCTCTCTGTATCCCGGCATTGCTGGAGCGGCCATGTTGCTGTCCGCCCCTATTAACTATAATGGGGACTAGAGATGAGCAAATTTATGAAAAGTTTGATTCGGCTGATTCGCCGAATTGTACAAATTTTTTCTTTGTGACAAATAACTTGTCACAAAGCAAATTGTTTTGTAAGTAGTGGGTGCAATGACAGGGAGCTGTGATCATCATTGTACCTCTCAGATGCCGCGTTCATACATGATTTCCGCATCTGAGAGTAAAAACAGTTTGAAATTGGCATAAAAAAAAATTAAATCTAACTTACCTCACTTGCCTCCACTTTCTCATGCCGGGCCAGCTGCGGCCATCTTGCTTGAAGATCTGGAGCAAAATCTTGCACGGAGCGAGATTATGTCATCACGCCGGTCGGCGTGGTGACATCATACGTCAGCATTCACGGGATTTTGGCCAAGATCTTCAATCAAGATGGAGGCTGGCGGCCTGTCGCAAGCAAATGAAAGAAGTAAGTATGAATATTTTTTGTTTTTACACTATTTCAGGTTAAATCGATTGGCTAACACGAAGCACAAGGAAATTTGGCTTTCAGGCAAATCAAATTTATCCTCAAATTTGGATTAAATTTCACTCCCTGGGATTCTATTCGCTCATCTTTAATGGGGAAAAGTGGAGGTCTGGCCACAACCTGGTATATGCGCAGAGATGTCTAACCCTAGCCGAGAGGCGGCTGGAAAAAAGCCGGCACCAATGCATTTTACCTTATAGGCCTTCATTAAATTCAGGCTTTGACGTTTGGCAGACGTATAATTTTAGAATAATTTTTTACAAAAATGTATTTGCCAAGAATCTTAATTTTGAAAAATAAGCGTAGCACTAGCACCAGAATATTTTCTATGACTATGGCATTGTTGTACGTTCTTTGTGTTTGCAGAGTGCTGCTGCATTGTGTTTTTTTCTTTGTGTTTCTAACAACGGCAGTGTGCACCTGTGCATTAGGATGTGCTGACTGACCCCCTTTTTTTGTAGTTTTTGTCCAGCCACCTCTCGGCATGTTTGCCATGCTGCGACAGGACCTCTGGCCCGCCCCCATTATAGTGAATGGGGCCAGAGCAGACCTCCGGCAGTGGGCTAGCATTAGCACGGAACCATCAGGCTGTTCCCCTGCTGGAACAGCCTGCTGGACCCTGCTGCCGCAAGTGTGAAAGTAGCCTTAAACAGGTTGTTTGAGTTAAAAATTTCTTTAGGCAGGAGAGGTATTAGAATATTACAAAACAATCTAATAATTGCTGTTTCAATCTCCCTCTGCTGCTCTGATCTCTGCTGCAGTGTCATGTTTTTTACTATAGTGATGTTGTACCTGAATACCATACACGACTGCTGCAGCCAATCACTGATCTCAGAGGTATACGGCACAAGACTATTGATACCAGTGATTGGTTACAGCAGTTACTTGTAGCATAAGGGCATGTCACTGATGCAGTAAAGAAAACAGAGCGGGGCAGAATGGAGCAGATAAGCAGCAGTATTTCAGTGCTGAAAAAACAGATCCACAAAATGCAGATCAGATACCTTATGTGTGCATTCTCACTCTCATCAATAGAAAGGGGTAATTTTGTCTGCAATATGGAGAAAGACAGGATTTTTTTATAATTTGTGGAACAGAAAACAGATCAGCAAAAGACACTCATGTGTACATGGCCCCATAGATATAAATGGATCAGTGCGCTCTTCACAAAAAATGCATTTAGCACATAGACGAAAAATACAGTTGTGTTCACAAACACTATAACCATAACACAGAGATGTTCTAATGCACAAATATAATATAAGACTAATAAATCAGAAATACTGTATGTGAAATGTCATTATTCTTTAAAGATGAAAATCTTCTTCAGTAGTTACTGTACAGTATTGTTTCCTCATTGCTGACCTCTTGCCTGAATGCGGACATTGCTGTGCTGCCACCCATGTATTTTTATTGTCAAATTGTGTCACGATTCTGTCATGCTACTGATTCATCGCACAGTCACACTCAGGCTATCACCTGGAAGCCTACATACATCCCTAGATATTCTTAGGAAACATTCTAAAATTCTAGAAAAACACAAAACAAAACATGAAAAAATAAAACATAATTACAATAATTACAACTAGAGATGGGTGGCGTTTTGAAAAATTTGATTCAGCAGCTTTAGCGAAGTTCATTAAGAAATTAAATTTGTTACAAATTAATTTGTCACAAATTGTGATAAATCAGGTATACCAGGCCACTCTTCCTAATCATATTCTTCCCACTTGGTGGCCCAATCTCAGTGAGAAGGCTTGGAAGTTAACCCTTCCCTGACAGCCGACAGTTGATTTATGTTGGTAGCTGGACATTTTAAAATGGCGCCCAGACACCCAAGAGTAGACACCCAGCACTAATGTCCGCAGTAATGCTCCAGGTCTCCCCGGTGTGGATGTATGCAGCAGCCTCTTCTCTTGTGTGATGATACCAGAAATGGTACACAGCATTGAAGTGAGAAAACCTTCCTCAATGCAATAAAATTGAAGGATCCACAACAGGGATGACCATTATCCCATGTGTATCCCTCCATAAGGTCTGGGATCCCTTCCTACTATGAACCTAGTGGTATTTTGATTTTAAAATTATTAGGGTCAATGGTGAATGGATCAAACGTGGACGCTGGATTACTCCATCAAGACTGTCCCTAGTGCATGAGCACTTGCCACATCTCTCCCTATGCTCAGCTCACAGGACAATAGAGGAGACCGAGCGGGATGAAGGTTTTATAGGTCTGTGACATCACAGGGGATGGCTTTCTGCGGATTTGCTGGCTGCATGACATAATGGGTGATCTCGCATTTTATGGGCTCCTTACTTTCACTTTTTAACACGTGAATCTGCCATTTTAGGAAAACCTGATTTGTTACCATGAAGCTTGAGGAAATTCAGCTTTGTTTCAAATCAAAGTTTTCCTAAACTTCGAACTGAATTCCGCTTCGAATGCTTTGCACAACACTAATTGTAACAATACACAACAAGCCATAATTGCTTAGGTAATATATGGCAACACAAATCACACGTATTTTCTTTTTATTGTCAGAAAGAACTCCTGAAAATATACTGATCACTCTGCTGGGTTTTTCAATGATCATCTGCAATCTGTTAGGAAACCTGACAGTAAGGCCTCATCCATATTTCCATTTTTCACTGACGTGTGCTGTCCGCATTTTTCACGGACACCACACGCACCCATTGATTTAAATGTATCTGTTCACATTTCAGTATTTGTTTACTGACCGTGGGTCAGTAAAAAAATCACGGGGACATGCACTACTTTGATCCGTGATGCGGACCAAGCACGCCCATTGAAGTCTATGGGTCCGTGAAAATCACTGACACACATCCGTGTTGTGTACATGGTTCCTCCGTTTTTCACTGATGACTAATAGGAGATTCTTTGGAAATCAATTTTCAGCTGAGCAACGTCAGTGAAATACGGATGCCACATGGATGGTAAAAACGAACACACGGACCAACCACGGATCCTTCACGGACAGCTTCACGGATGAAACACATACGCTTTTTTTCACGGATGTGTCACTGACACGGAAATGTGGACAAGGCCTAAGGCTTTAATTTTCCTACAGTGACACCACTGGGCAATTGAAGTATTACATGACACCTTATACGATATTCAGTATGGAAATGCCAGGTCCTTCTGAGGGAGAGATGCTCTTTGTAGACAATTTACTGTACTCTTACAAAAAGATAGCTGGAACATGAGCAGTTGCTTTTACTGTAGGAATGCAGGAGGTATTAGTAATACTATTCTAATGTATTCTCATATATTCTTTTTTAGATATGCAGTAAAAGCTGAGTGGGGCATGAGCATGACACCTAAGGACCTACTGGATATACTGAATGCCGGAGCCAGGTAAATTGTCCTTGGGGACTTTTTCTCACAACTATTATTATATTACTATTGAATTATTCTTACAAAAACTGCACTTCATAAAAAGGTCCTTAAAGGGGTTATCCCAAATTATATTTATCTTGAGAGTGTCTGGATGCTGAACTCTGATATCAGCTTACATCACCTAGTTGTGGGCAGACATGAGAATGGAGAATTAATGATGTCTCTGGTGGTTCTCCAGTGTTGCTCTTGAGCAGCAGTGTACAGCAGGAAACATCTGTATGCCCTAATAACCCATGAAAGAGGTTGTTAACTTGGGAAAACCTCCAAAAACATTGTGTACAACTGATTTAAAGTTCAATTTAGGGTACATCTACATGGGATGGGTATGCTGCAGATATAATTTGTATTTTTATGTCACGGTAGAATAAGTCCAGCTGGAATGTTTTACTTCCTGCTGTAACAATTCTGATATGTATCAGTTAAAGGGAATGTGTCACCTATAGTTTTCTGCCAGGAAAACCATATAATGACACATATCCATTTTTCTCATCTTTTTTATTTTTTGATTGCAGTTTTAATTCATTTTCCTGAATATCAAACCTGTGCTATATATCTGTCATTCTGTCAGTCTAATTCTGCCTGTAATGATAAGCAGATAAAGTGATCTGTACAGACTAAAGAAGAGCAAACTTATTGAAATTCATTTTGAGTCAGATTCATCCAATTTTTAAAAAAATTTGATAAATGTTGAAATCAATTCTACATAAATCAAATATGCTCCAAATTGCCTGAAAATGAGTATATAACACTCTGAGGCCTCTCACAAACTTTTGCTCTTCCTCTCCTCCCTCTCCCTAAGCTCTTGAATGCAATGACAACAATAACAAATAATGTCAGATTGACACTAACATATAGTGTATACAGTAGTTTAAAAACACATTGCACTGTCACATGTGTTATGCTTTTTCATATTAGAAAGCTTCCAAAAATGTTCCCTTATTGGGGGCAGATGGTGTTTAAACACACAGTGTTATGGGAAACAAGCAGTGGATTGTTGGGACCAAGCATCCAAAAAGTATGCCTCAATGAGGGCAGATCCCTGCCTCTGTTTATACACACATACACATGTTAATGTCAGAATAAAACATGGTTTGTTCTGCACAAGCATCCAAAAATGATTCCTTAATTGGGGCAGAATGCCTGCCCTTATTTATACACACACAAGTATTAATTGCCAGAAGAAGCAGTGACTTGTTCTAAAGGAGTCTGTAAAATTCTACCTTTAATTTGGAAGCAGAAGCAGTACAGTGTGGATGTGGAAAGGGTAGGGTAATAGTGGCATGTGGCTGCAATGGTCGAGGCAGCAGTAGCGCAGCATGGAACAGACAAGTCAGTAGATGTGTGTGTGTGGCTGTTTAGAGGTAGTAGTAGTAGGGGTAATTGAAGTGGCAGTAGCATCTATACAGTACAGAACATGATGGTAGGTAGGCAGGGGCAGTGGCATGATGATGACAGCAGCAGCCATATGGTACAGTACAAAACATGATGGTAGGCAGGCGTAAATCAGCAAAGGTATAAAGGTGCACAGTGAACAAGAGCAGATCTATTCATCAGTCTCAGTTGGAGATATATGAAAATCCTTACAGATCCATGCCTTGATTATATTGAGAAAAGTGATGTTTCTTACACTGGCTAAGGACAGCTTTAAGTGCCACAATGCCACCCACCAGATGCTCTCAAAAATCATTTTCTGAGATAACACTAGAGGTTGAACAAGAGAGTAGAGAGAGAGTATACTGGGCGAGTTCCGTCCACTGTTCCAATCTGCCTGCCCAGAAGACCATTGGGTCAGGGAACATGGTATGCACCATGAAAGGCTAGAATCTAGGTAGGACTGAACCTGGGGGTTCAAGTGGTACATCTTTGTTTGCTGATTTGTGTCAGCCTGGAACGGCACATGGAAAATTTCTCCATCATGTTGATGATACTGAACTGGCTGCTGTGGCTTCTGCTGTTTGTGGTCACAGAGATGGTAAAAAGGAGGTCATTCGGCGGCGGGGGGTTCAGATATGCTGGTGTATGCTTGTCAAAAGCTATAGCAAGATGAGAACACAGTGTATCCTGATAATAAAGCTATTTTTCCTCCCTTTCGGCAACAGTAAAATATTCCCATATTTGCTTAGATAGCAATAGTATAAACACTTGGCTATCCAGTAATCATCAAATTGCTTTATGGTAAGGATATGCCTTTCATTGCGTACTGCAAGCAATCAAGCATAAAGCTTTCCATTCACTTCATCGTGCCCAAAGAGCCAGTTCTTTGTGGCTTCATCCCCTACTGAGATGATTGGTCATCATGGCCGATGTTGGTCATCATTATAATCATCCTCCTGCCAGGGGCCGACACAGACAGCAGGGCAGGAATGCAAGGAATGTACCTGGGCTTCCCAACCTCCCCTGGACATAACCCCTTCTCCCCCCTCCCTTAGTCCCTCTGACATTTCATACTCCGACGCTCTCCCTTGCCCTGGGCTGTTTTGTTTACATTTTTACACTTCTAAGCGGAAACGTCACTGGCACTGATGGGCGGCTTTACAGACTAGGGTAGTAAGGCTCTCTACAGTGCCCTCAGTACTAATAAGGCCCCTGTATAGGGCACCCCTAATAGAAATAAGGCCAATCTATAAGGCACTTCTATAGAACTCTCAGTAGTAATGCCCGTCACCACTGCTCACAGTATTTACAATGTTACCTGCAGTGCCCCTTCTAATTATAATTCCTCCTGCCGTACCCCCTGGAGTTATAATATTCTCTGTAGTGCCCCCATAAATTATAATGCTTGTCCTCTCCCTCTAGTCTTCTATACCATGCAGTCCCATATAAATAACACCTGTCCTCTCCCACCAGTCTTCTATATAATACAGTCCCATGTAAATAACACCAGTCCTCTCCCTCCAGTCTTCTATACAATATAGTCCCATGTAAATAACACCAGTCCTCTCCCATCAGTCTTCTATATGATACAGTCCCATGCAAATAACTTAAATCCCCTCCTTCAGCTCCCTCCAACACTTAGCCCCATGTAAATAACACCATTCATTTCCCCCCAATCTTCTATAACATACAGTCACATGTAAATAACACCCCTCCCCTCCCTTCAGTCCCTCTAACATACAGTCCCAGTTAAATAACATATTTCGCTATCACTAATCAGGGAGGAGGTATAATGGGGAGAACCACATCTCCCAGCATGTCTCTGCCACTTACATGGCATCACAGGTCTCCACTGCTCAGCGCTGCCTTTTTCTGCACTGGTCACATGATGGTGACCTCATTACAGGTCCTACCACCACTTCCAGTGTTGAAAAGATCACATGACTATGATGTCATCGCAGGTCCTTGAGCTATAGAGTACAGGCAGAACGGCAGCAGATTCACAGTAAGTCCTAATCAGGGCCCCATCCCCCACACCTCTGATGGCACTGGGAAGGGCCCCCCTCCCTCTCTGGGCCCCTGTGCAGCTGAACATGCTGCACAGGTGGTATGTCCACCCCTGCCTCCTGCACAAGCTACTCCTCCCCCTCCTGTGGTAGTTCCTTATCCTTTACTTCCACCTCCATCTTTTTGTGGGTCCCCAACAGCTACACAGTGGCCAGCCTAAGAGGCCTAAGGCTACTTTCACACTTGCGTTGTAAGGATCTGTTTGTGAGATCCGTCACAGGCTCTCATAAACGGTCCAAAACTGATCAGTTTTGTCCTAATGCATTCTGAATGGAAAAGGATCCGTTCAGAATGCATTAGTTTTGCTTCAGTTTGCTTCAGTTCAGTCAGCATTCCGTTTTGGAGGCGGACACTAAAACACTTCTTGCTGCGTTTTGGTGTCTACATGAGGAAACTGATGCAAACGGATCCGTCCTGACACACAGTGTAAGTCAAGGGGATGGATCCGTTTTCTCAGACACAATAGAAAACGGATCCGTCCTCCATTGACTTTCAATAGAGTTCATGACGGATCCGTCTTGGCTATTTAAAAGATAATACAACCGGATCCATTCAGAACGGTTGCAGATGGTTGTATTATCATGATGGAAGCGCTTTTGCTGATCCATGACGGATCCAGCAAAAACGCTGGTGTGAAAGTAGCCTAAGCTGTTCTTCTTCCACTGACTCTTCAGCGTGCATCAGCATGAACATCTGTTCTGAGATAAATATCATTAAGGTGACATAGTTGATGTTACAATTATGCTTACTGACAAACTGCTGGCATCTTCAAAAGGACCTGAGTATGTGACAGGCATCTCTGATGAGCTGCCACTGCTTGACTTTGAAACAACACATGCTCCCTGCTGAGTTGGTCAATTGCAGGGCAAAATCATTCACCACTTTAAGCAGCTCGTATAGATGCTCTAGCGTATTCAAGTTGGAATGCCAGCGAGTTGAAACATTGCAGATCAAGTATTTCAGTGGCAGACTGTTCTGTCACTGCAAGTTCAGGAAGGCATTCCTTTCCACTTAAGAATGGATGAAATGTCTCCTAGTCATGGCCAGCACCCTGTGCAAGACACTGTACTTTTTCGAAAAGTGTTGCAGGACTAAATTTATCATTCATGCCATGCAGGGAGCTATTTCCCCCAAATGTAGAATGACCATGATGTTGCTTCCATTGTCACTGCCCAGTTGTTGGGGATGGGAGGATGTCTAAGACGGGTGGCTTTTTTGGAAAAAAAATGCCAGCTAGGTATCTTTCAGCCAGGTGGAGGGCACACCATTAGCTCTCTAAAGGAATCAAAATCCACTAAGTGGTGCTGCAGCGACTGAACCACCAGTAGATTTTCCAGGTGGGAGTTAAACTTGTGCACCAGTGGATTGTGGGTGCATAGATTTGTTTTCTGGCTCCACATTACATTATTTATGGCTGACAAAAGAGCTGAGTAGAAGGAGTAGTAGTAGAGTGGGAGTACTGCTTGTAACTGATGATGATAAGAAGACTGTACTGCATGCAGATGCAGCCTCATTGCCACAAAGGAGACAAGGAGGAGGAGGAAACTCTTTGAGTAAGCTGGTGACCACTTCTATTTTATCACTGTATTGGTTGATACCGCATCATGTGCTACAATAGATCCATGATGCCTATGTTTTTGTTTGAACGCCCAGAACTTATTTTAATCCTGCAGATCTTGCACACTGCAATACTTATGCCTTACAGCACTATGGAGAAAAACTACCTGGTGAGAGATACTTCAGCAGCATCACCAGTTCCCGAGCTAACCATAATAGAAGCAGATCTGGCCCTGAAAGTTATTTGGGAGGTTCTGGCCATATGTTGCCTCTGATTTTGATTGCTGCCGCTGCCACAACCCTGCTCCTCTGATTTTACTTCCTCCTCAGCATCTTGATTTGGCTTCCAGGTCCTGTGCAACACACATTCGTGTGTTGGGCACAACTGAAAGGCTTATCTGGGGTTGCAAGGAGGAGGAGCAGGGGTTACAAGGCAGAGTGAGACATGACATCCACATCATTCTGCTGTGACAGAGAGGACAAGTGAGCCATTCAGTCCTCAATCTCATCGTATTTTTCCTCAATAATAATGTGGCACCTATCAGAAGCCAGGGAATGGCCTTTGGTGATCTTATGTAGTAATGCGTTCAGTAGCAGGGTTATATGCAATGTTTGCAAGGGGCAAGCACAGCAATCGATAAAAATCGTGATATAAAAAAGCACTGACTGAACTATTTCAGGCTACCACCAAAAACTTAAAGAAATAGGAGAAAATTGATCTATGAAGCGGAAGGATATATGTATAATTATACAAACCAGAGATGAACAAGTCAGTTCTATCAATATGGAATTCATCCTCAATTTTCCAAAAAAATTAGATTTTAACAAACTCAAATATTTTGCTATTCAAGAGAGACCCCCATGTAGAAAACAAGGGCAATTCAGCTTTCTTTCCAAAAAAAAGATTAACAAAACCTCATTCCATCTTTTTTTTTATTTTATCAACCAAGAAAAGAGCATATTCCTTCCCAGTAGTCTGGGGATTATTTCATGCTGAGCCATCACCACTTGTACTCACACCAATTGCATTTTACAAGATTCCTTCTTACACACGGAGATCACAATATTAATGCTTGAAGTGTTACTTGGATGTGCTATATTATTTGGCATTTCGTATTTTCACATCATTAACATGGCTGTCATCCATGCACAAGGTACACACTGAAAAAAATGTAAATTATTATTGAAAACTGAGAATTGTTCCATAATGAAATGAACTCAGAATACGACTATATCAAGTCACACTTACAAACTAGCACTCAGTATACTACTATATAATGTATCTCCAATCAAGTTGTGTGGTTTAACAGGAACATAAATGTAGTGTTTATGTACTAATCTGCATGTACGGTACATTTGCATGTAGTCACATAGCTAGAGCTCTATGGTTCCGTTATAGATTACAGGAACTGTAACAAGTCATATACTATTTATGCTCAAAGAGGTTGTCTCACCCCTTCCCTGTCCTATTAGCATAATTGAAAATTATCATTGATCTCCAAGAGTTATGCAGATTGGTGTACTAAGCGCAGCACTTTTTTTTCTCTTTTTTTTCTCCAAACATTGACAGATCCTGTTTTGCAGACCATGCCTTGACCATGGCTGAGTCCAGGTGGACTCCCCTTTTTTCAAGAGTTGTCACCTTTTTTCCAAGAGTTGTCAAGTATACTCCTTAAAGGGAACCTGTCATCTCCAAAACACCCCATGAACTAGAGTAAGAGATGTATAGTGTAAGTGATGCTGAATCCGAATATGTAAGTTTTAACATCATACTCGCTTCCATTCTGACGCTGTGCTCCCACAAACCAGCAGTAAAATGCACTCAGTGGACTCTTCTTTGAGTCCTCTCCATTATGTGAGTGAGCACTGGAGTCCAGTGAGTGCATTTTACTGCAGGTTTGTGGGAGCACAGCGTCGGAATGGAAGCGAGTATAGAAATAAATCTTACATATTCGGATTCAGCATCACTTACACTATACACCACTTACTCTAGTCCAGGGGGTGTTTTGGAGATGACAGGTTCCCTTTAAGTTATATGGATGTCATAGCGAATTCCCTGCTGAGGTCCCCGCTCTAATCTGTAGAATAGAAATAATTAACTGTAATAAATAATAAAATGTACACAGTAAATGCAGATACTCCCAAGTTGGGGTACTGCTTTGTGATAAGAACATTTCTTTCCATTATAGCACCAAACCTGGAGACCTCTCTTGGCAAGAATGCATAGCTCTGCTCCAACCTTCCCTTAGGGTCCGTTCACAGGGCAGATTTTGACACTATTTCTGCCACAGTTGTTCAATTTGGATGAAGCAGATCTGTGCCCAGCTTAGCTCTAATGAATGGAGCTAAATCGCAAGCAGACACCCACAGCTGCTGCTCCAAGTGGTAGCTGTCCACACATGTCCCTTATTGGCACAGCTTCAACCCGCTAGCCCAGGAACTGTACCACTGCCTACCATTAATAATAATGTGAGGCAGACACCACGTGACCTCCAGAAAATTCTGTTATATGAAAGGGCCTATACAGTATATGCAAGAAACAAAACCCTGATATACTATATTATACATAATAAAACACCCACTTAAAAAAAGTAATATACTGTTCAGCACTGAGCTTAGGATGCATGTATGAACATGGTTACTGTTATGATATATTTGACTTTATCCTTTTGACGTGTCCTTTTTTAAGTGTTAATTGTTGTGGTACTGCACATAATGATTGCTTAGAGACACACAGCATGGTAGTGTTAAACTACACACAGATGATAGCTGGAACCCTTTGTAGCTTGTATCAGATTGCTACTTTTAGCTCACATTACTGCAGTGCGGATCCTTTCTTGGAAACACAATGCATATTATTTATTATCCAGTAGGTGGCACCGCATAGTTTGCCACACCAAGTCATAACACTGAAATGTGACCCAAACAGGGGTTTTGAGAAGGGGAATATGATGCTGCCTGCAGGGGAATGACACTGAACAAGAAGCCCAATGAAACTCTTGGTGAAATGCATCAGTCCACTTTACTTAGAACAGGCAAAAAGCTTGTTGGTTACACACAGAAGATGCAACATCTTCAAATTCACATGCCTTTGTCACAAGTCTGCATAGTGCACAGGGGAATATTCATTTACGCTGCTGTCAGTCATAAGCTGTCACCACAGTACAGACAGTTCTTTATAGTTTCTTAACGGCAATACTTATTCCAATCTGTGCATTCCAGATCTTCTACTGTCCATTGGAAGCCTACTATTGTGCTCCCATGACAAGCAACAGCTATCTCCAGTTCCTCCTTGGTAGCTCATGCCATGCCTGGCTAAACAGAAGCTCTTGCCCTGCTTGGCTATTTGGCATTTATAGCCCTTTCCACCTTAGTACTACCAGAATGATCTATTCATATAGCAAGAAACTGGAGCTCTTGATCTCACCTCTCTCTCTCAAATGGTTCTTATGGACCTTACTGTCTATACCACTACTGTCTCACCACTGTCTGTGATGTCAAACACTTTTCTATATTAGTTATGCTTTTTTCCCTATAAGGAGGTTTGTGTCTTTACACTAATCCATTTGCACATTTAACAACTGGCACCTTTGTGGCCACCAGATGTTTTGACCACAAAGGCTTTTGGAACTCTGGTGAACTAGTTCTGGTCTCAATTGATAGACAGATTATGGTGCAGACTAGAGATGAGCGAATCTATTCGCCACTTCGTAGATTCGTATCAAATCTTGGAAATTTTCAGCTGTGAAGCGAATCCGAATTTCTTTGGATTCGGTTCGTATTATTCGTAAATCTTCGCAAAATTTTACACGCTAACGATACTTATGAAACGTGAGAAACGCATGCATTCTGCATAAGGCGGGACAATGACGATATGCCCACGCAAGAGCGGGAAAGTGAAGATACGCCCCCCTCAGAACTGGAAAAAAACAGCCCGGCCCACCGGGATCTAACTGTTTTGCACTTATAGGGAGTGAAGACTCCTCCCTCAGTGCTCCACCCTCCTCTGAAGTCTAAACCAGTCTAGACCAGCGCTGACCTCAGAGCAAGAGGCAAGCATCATGGCTAAAAAACAGTTGCGTCCAAATTGGAACGAGATATATTTTGGAGACGACTTACCTGAACCACCACCCACTCAAGACATCAGGGTGTCATAAGTCTCCCAAAGAAACCCAGCTTCAGTGCCTGTGTGTTCCTTACCACCTGCTGAGGTTGCTGTTGCTGCGACTCGTGAGGCGGCTGGAGCGTCTGCTTTGGCTTGTGCGGCTGGAGCATCTGCTTTGTCTCCTGCGGCTGGAATGTCTGCTTTGGCTTGTGCGGCTGGAAAATCTGCTTTGGCTCCTGCAGCTGGAACGTCTGCTTTGGCTCATGCGGCTGGAACGTCTGCTTTGGCTCGTGTGGCTGAAACGTATGCTTTGGCTCCTTCGGCTGGAACATCTGCTTTGGCTCATGTGGCTGTAGTGTCTGCTTTGGCTCATGCGGCGGAGGGGGCTGGAGCATCCACTTCGCCACCCAGGAGGAGATCCACCCCTTCCATACACCAGATCCCAATTGTTCCACCATCTGTGACGGTCCATGCACAGACCCTCTGGGACTATAAAACCGCAGTGGAGGACTGGGTCATACAGGTACTTGACCACCCTAGGCCGGGAGATCCTTCATTGGAACGGAAAAAGGGAACTGGGATTTGGTTTTCCATTGGGAGAAGGTCTGGCTTCCTGCAAGATGATGAGGATGGAAAGGAATATTTTGTGGGCCGCAGGTCGGTGAAACGGCCATACCTCCCACAACATCATCATAGCCTGTACATGGGGGATCAGGTGGAGTACACCCCCATGGCATCCCTGAAAGGCCCATTTGTGACCGGGGTTACCCTCCTTTCAAAGCCTCTAGTGCCTACAACGGAACCAGAAGTGTAGCCAGATGAATCACCAGGTGCAGAATGCTTGCGCTGTCTGCAGGAGTTCCCAGATGACATCCTCCGGTTCAGAGAAACGCCACAGCCTCAGCCGGAGCCTCTGATTCCTGGACTGCCAGCACCACCACCACCACCACAGTCCTTACAGCTGGGTCAGCTGACCACGTTATCGTTCACCTTCAAATCCACGGTGGCCCACCAATACCAGCTGCCTTGGAAGATGAAGCCAGCAGCAGCCGGGGAAGCTGGGGCTTCTTTCCTGGATGCAACCTTTCTGGAACCGCTGCAGCTGGCTGGAAGTCCTTACCTCTGCTGTCCCGGCAGGAGCATCCGGAAAACTGAAAATGGCTGCAGCGTGCGTCACCACCACCCGGACCCGGTCAAGTCCAACTTCAGGAAGAAGAGGGCACTGGATTTCCACCACCGCAGTGAGCATGGCCTACAAGAGGCAGGAGCGTCCTCTGATGAGCTTCAGCAGCAACTCGAGCGAGGAGGACTTCAGGTCCCTTATATGAGGAACCCAACTACTGGCAGTGTCAAGGACACTGCAGGAGGACCTATGGGAGCCACACCATGGACTGCACCTGACAGGTGAGATGCTAGTTGGCAGTTGTTTTTGTTTAGTTTCTGTTGCCCCCGTTTGACTCTCACCCAGATGGGCATGGCTGTCAGGACTCCCCCAATTCTGCAGAAATTTCACTGTTGCGCCGAAGAGCACCTATTTTCCTTTTTACCCCCTTCTCAGGTTATTTGGGAGCCCCCTTGGCAGAAAGGATTCTCTATGTGCTACTTTTTAATGTAATGTATTACCCCCGTTTGACTCTCACCCAGCTGGAGTGGACATGGCTGTCAGTCAGGACTCCCCCCATTCTGCAGAAAGGTCCCAGTTGAGCCTATGCGCGCCTATTTTCCTTTTTACCCCCTTTTTGGGTTATTTGGGAGCCCCCTTTTCCAAAAAGGTTCTCTATTTGCTGATATTCTCTATTATCCATGTGGATTACACATTACCTGTTTGGATTACAATTTAACCTCACGTGGATTACAACTGAATTTTGGAATATGTGTTCCAGACAGACAGTGTTTTATCATGCCAACTAGGATCCATAAGGAGAGACTCAAATGTATATCTGAGCCTTTTATGCTTGCAAATGTGAAATTGATTGCACTAAAATGTTTGCATACTTATGTCTTTGCTGTATTTAACTACACTGTTTTTAATGGTTCAGCACTTTAGCCCATTGTGTATATTCTTTTTCAGGTACTGCAATGTATGTGTCCTATTATGCACTTATTGTACGGTGTTTTTAGTAAATTATTCACTTATTGATAGCTAGCAGCAGTGAGCACCTTATTTTTCTAGTTCATATGGACTGACTCTAAAGATTGTCTTCCGCGGCCTAGCCTCGTGCGTATGACGCAATCGCGTGTCAATATTACGCTAAGGATTCATATGCCCTTTAGTACGCTAATGCTTAGGTATTGCGTACTTTTAACTATGCTGACTGTACGTACGTAATTTGGGCAGGAATGTTCGCAAAAAACTTATATTTTTTAACGTAGATTCTACGAATAAGTTTAAATACGAATCTTGTCAGAAATTCGGTGAAACAAATTTTGAATGATTCGCTCATCTCTAGTGCAGACCACTATAATACAATCCCTTTTTACGAACCATAACAAAAGCTCCCTAGAAAAATGGAGTCTCAGCTCTCTGGATCTAGATTGCTGGTGCTGTGCTCAGTTTTGATGGGCAGTACAGTGGCTCATTGGTTAGTGCTGGGATCCTAAGTTAGAATTCAACCAAGGACAACATCTGCATGGAGTTTATATGTTCTCTCCGTGTTTGTGTGTGTTTCCTCCCACACTCCAAAAGACATACTGATAGAGAACTTAGATTGTGAGCCCCATTGTGGACAGATTGATGGTAATGTCTGTAAAGCACTGCAGAATATGTCAGCACTATATAAATGCGTAAAAAAAAATACTTGAAGTCCGCTGAGAGTTGAATCATCCTCATAAGTGTCTCATGGTTGGCTTTGAAGTATAGCAGGCCTCCATTTTGACCAGTATACCATCTGTTAGGTCAGGTCACTTTTTTGAGGTCTGTGTTTCCACCCTGTGACCTTTGAGATACTGGTAAGGAATGGTTCTTGTGGGCTCTCTGTTCTACACCCTGCTGCCATAGTTTTTGTAGCACAGTCTTGTTAATTCCTACCTGGTCCCCACTCTCTTCAGCTTTCCCCTTATGGTGCCTGCACATCCACCTGGTTGAGCCTACTTACAGCACCAATTTGTCAGATTGTTGAGATGGGCGTTATATGTGGAAGGCGAAGGGTCTGACGGTAGCTGCCCCATACTGGAATGAGACAGCAGAAATAACTGGCAGCAAATGCACTTGTCCATGCAGAAGCTCAAACCACATCTCACTCTAAAGCAAATAGGCTTGGCAACTACATTTCATATGCAATTTTCAACTTTGTGGCTCTCATGAAGCGGTACAATCAATTGCAGCAAACTTTCACTTAACTTTATCAATGGGTCTAGTCAAGTGTCAATTAAAAGTTTGCTGTAACTGTACCGGTATAGATCAATAATACATAGGGTGTCCCACGAAAAAGTAGCCCGCCTCCAATATCTCCAGATTAAACTGCCTAATAGTAAATCTGTCCATAGCAACCAATCAGAGTTCAGCTTTCATTTTTTTCAGAGCCCTGTAGGAACTGAAAGCTGAGCTCTGGTTGTTTGTTATGGAAAACTAAAACAGATTACGATTAGGCAGTTTGATTTGGAGATATTGGAGGCAGGCCACCCAGTAGTAACAATGGAAGAAGGGTGGTGGGGATGGCTGCCCCTAGTGGCTATACATAAAGTATGTCTCTGGCACCCTAAATACAACAGTCCCTGTAGATCCTGTCAGATGTATTTTTTTTATATACACGAGGAGGCTTTCCTCTTCACCGGCCTGTCAATAAAGCATCTCACGGAACACACAACACAAAGTCTGTGCCCAGGTTGGTTCTTCCTGACCTGACTACTTTTGTGGCAGTCTTTGGTGTGCATACTCGCCCACTTGATAGTGGTAGATTCAACTTCACCCTTGTCGTTCAACAATCCTGCTTGAGGGGTTTACA
>ONZH01021511.1:0-15658 GCA_900303285.1 Rhinella marina
CAGCGTATTGTGCCCCCATCAACCTCAGATCAGCGTATTGTGCCCCCATCAGACCTCAGATTAGCATATTGTGCCCCATCAGACCTCATATCAGCCTACTGTGCCCCCATCAGAACTCACATCAGCCTACTGTGTCCCCATCAGACCTCAGATCAGCGTATTGTGCCCGATCAGAACCTCACATCAGCCTACTGTGCCCCCATCAGACCTCAGATTATCGTATTGTGCCCCATCAGACCTCAGATCAGCCTACTGTGCCCCCATCAGACCTCACATCAGCCTACTGTGCCCCCATCAGACCTCAGATCAGCGTATTGTGCCCCCATCAGACCTCAGATCAGCTTAATGTGCCCCCCATCAGACCTCAGATCAGCGTATTGTGCCCCCATCAGACCTCAGATCAGCCCTATTGTGCCCCATCAGACCTCAGATCAGCCTATTGTGCCCCCATCAGACCTCAGATCAGCCTATTGTGCCCCCATCAGACCTCAGATCAGCCTATTGTGCCCCATCAAACCTCAGATCAGCGTATTGTGCCCCCATCAGACCTCAGATCAGCCTATTGTGCCCCATCAAACCTCAGATCAGCCTATTGTGCCCCCATCAGACCTCAGATCAGCGTATTGTGCCCCCATCAGACCTCAAATCAGCCCTATTGTGCCCCATCAAACCTCAGATCAGCCTATTGTGCCCCCATCAGACCTCAGATCAGCGTATTGTGCCCCCATCAGACCTCAGATCAGCATATCGTGCCCCCATCAGACCTCAGATCAGCGTATTGTGCCCCCATCAGACCTCAGATCAGCATATTGTGCCCCATCAAAACCTCAGATCTGCATATTGTGCCCCCATCAGACCTCAGATCAGCGTATTGTGCCCCCATCAGACCTCAGATCAGCCTATTGTGCCCCCATCAGACCTCAGATCAGCCTATTGTGCCCCCATCAGACCTCAGATCAGCCTATTGTGCCCCCATCAGACCTCAGATCAGCCTATTGTGCCCCCATCAGACCTCAGATCAGCGTATCGTGCCCCCATCAGACCTCAGATCAGCGTATCGTGCCCCCATCAGACCTCAGATCAGCGTATTGTGCCCCATCAAACCTCAGATCTGCATATTGTGCCCCCATCAGACCTCAGATCAGCGTATTGTGCCCCCATCAGACCTCAGATCAGCTTAATGTGCCCCCATCAGACCTCAGATCAGCGTATTGTGCCCCATCAAACCTCAGATCTGCATATTGTGCCCCCATCAGACCTCAGATCAGCGTATTGTGCCCCCATCAGACCTCAGATCAGCCCAGGTCATAGTGCGCGCCGCCAGGGAAGAGAGCAGAGCGCGGACCGGAGGGCAGCCGCAGCGCAGAACAGGTAAGTAAGATTTTTTATTTTTATCTTATGTGGCTGGGTGGGCTGATCTGAGGTCTGATGGGGGTCCCTAAATAAAAGTGAGCGCTTCCATAATGGAAGCGCTCACTTGTATTCGCCTCATGGTAGGTAACCTCATCCTTGCTGGGCCCCCTTGAGTCACTGGGCCCGGAGCCGTCGCCCCCCCCTGCCCCCCGGTAGCTACGCCACTGGCACTCGCCCGATCAGCTGCAGGGGTCCGGCAGTGGCCGATAGCCGGACCCCTGCTTTATGCACCAGCATCGGTGAAAACACAGATGCCGGTGCATTAACCTTCGCACTGCCGCGGTCAGCCCTGACCACGGCATGTTCAAAGTCTGTGGTGGGAAGGAGAGCCCATCGGGTCCCCGCGCTGCTGTGACAGGGACCAGATGGCAGGGAAGGCAGACCGATGCCTAAGGAAGCCTGTGAGATCCAGCCTCCTGTATTACACTGGAAATACACTTACAGCCAGTGCATTACAATACAGAAGTATTGTAATGCATTGTGCAGGGGATCAGACCCCCAAAAGTTGAAGTCCCAGACTGGGACAAAAAATAAAGTGAAAAAAGAAGTTAAAAAAATAAAGTTTAACAAAAAAGTTTCAAGTAAAAAAAAAAAAAAGCGTAATTTTCCTAAAATAAAGTAAAAAAAAATAGGGGAAAAAAAAGAAAAGTAGGCATATTAGGTATCGCCGCGTCCGTATCGACTGGCTCTATAAAAATATCACATGACCCACCCTGCTAGGTGAACGCCGTAAAAAATAAAAACAGTGCAAAAAAAGCCATTTTCTGATCACCTTGCCTCACAAAAAGTGTAATACCAAGCGATCAAAAAGACGTATTAATCCCAAAATGGTACCAATCAAACCATCATCTCATCCCGCAAAAAATGAGCCCCCACATAAGACAATAACTCAAAAAAATAAAAATCAATGGCTCCCTCAAACCAATCCATCAAAATCTGCGCTGTAAAATCCATATGGCGCTCCTTCTGTTCTGAGTCCTGCCATGTGCCCCCACAGCAGTTTACCACTGTATATATATTGTGTTGCCGTATTCAGGAGAAAATGGGGAACAAATTATGGGGTGCTTTTCTCCTGTTACCCCTTGTGAAAATGAAAAATTTGGGGCTAAAGCAACATTTTATTGGAAGAAATGAAACTTTTCATTTTCACAGCCAAGTGTTTCCAAATTCCGTAAAACGCTTAGGGGGTCAAAGTGGTCCGTACCCCCCTTAATATATTATTTGAAGGGTGTAGTTTCCAAAATGGGGTCACTTTTTGAGGGTTTCCACTGTAGGGGTACGTCAGGGTCTCTCAATTACAAAATGGTGCCTAAAATCCATTCTAGCAAAATCTGCCTCCAAAATCCATATGGCGCTCCTTTCCTTCTGACCACTGCCACAAACCCATAGAGACGTTACTACCACATATGGGGTATTTCTGTAAACTGCAGAATCAGAGTAATGTATATTGAGGTTTAGTTTGCTGTTAACCCTTGCTGTGTTGCAAGAAAAAAATTATTAACGTGAATAATCTACCCAAATTTTTTTTGAAATTTCACCTCCATTTTCCTTTAATTCTTGTGGAACACCTCAAGGGTTAATAAAGTTTGTAACATCAGTTTTTCATAATTTGAGGAGAGTCGTTTCTAAAATGGGGTCATTTATTAGTGGTTTCCATTAGGTAAGCCTCACAAAATCACTTTATAACTGAATTGGTGCTCAAAAAAATGGTTTTGGAAATTTTGTTGAAAATTTGAAAAATTGCTTCTAAACTTCTAAGCTTTCTAATTTCCTAAAAAAATAAAATGACATTTACAAAATGATGCCGACATAAAGTAGACATATGGGGAATGTTAAGTAATAAATATTTTATGAGGTATCACTTTCTGTTGTAAAAGCAGAGAAATTGAAATTTTGAAAATTGAAAATTTTTCAAAATTTTTGGTAAATTTGGGATTTTTCATAAATAAAGGTGAAATATATTGACTCTAATTTATGACATGAAGTGTCATGAAGTACAATGTGTCACGAGAAAACAATCTCAGAATGGCCTGGATAAGTAAAAGCGTTCTAAAGTTATTACCACATAAAGTGACACATGTCAGATTTGTATAAATCGGCCTGGGATTTAAGGTGAAAAGTGGTTCGGTACTGAAAGCGAGTCGGCAGGTCGCACAACAGCCGATGTTCAGGCAAATGGAGGCGTTGCTGGAGTTTTTTTAAGCTAGCAGCAGCTACAGTTGACTTCCGAAAGTGTGCGCACAAGCGCCGCACTTTCACCAGTAGCTCTGCCAGGTTGGGGTAAGTCTTTAGAAATTTTTGGACTACCAGATTAAAAACGTGGGCCAGGCATGGTACGTGATTGAGTTTGGCACGCTCCAGAGCCGCCACCAGGTTACGGCCGTTATCGCACACGACCATGCCTGGTCCTAGCTGCAGCGGCGACAGCCACATCTCCGTCTGCTGCAATATGGCGTCCCTCACCTCTGGGGCGCTGTGCTTCCTGTCGCCCAAGCTGATGAGCTTAAGCACCGCCTGCTGACGTCTCCCCGCGCCAGTGCTGCAACGCTTCCAGCTAGCGGCTGAGGGCGATGTTAAGGCAGAGGAGGAGGAGGAGGGGGGTTTATCAGAACCCATGCTGGCAATCTTGGGCGGGGGTGGTAGGTAGGCCGTCTCTGTTTGCGACCCCGTCCCCGCTTCCACAACATTCACCCAGTGTGCCGTCAAAGAGATGTATCGTCCCTGGCCGCAAGCGCTTGTCCACGAGTCGGTGGTCAAGTGGACCTTTGCGCTGACTGCGTACCTCAGGGCCCGCCTGATGTTACGCGACACGTGCTGGTGCAGGGCGGGGACGGCACTCCGGGAAAAGTAGTGGCGGCTGGGGACGGAATAGCGAGGTGCGGCAGCCGCCATCAGGTCGCGGAAGGCCTGCGTCTCCACAAGCCTAAACGGCAACATCTCCAGGGCCAGCAGTTTGGAGATGTGGCAGTTTAAGGCTTGGGCTTGGGGGTGACTCGAGGCGTACTTCCACCTGCGGTCGAATGCCTGCGAGATGGACAGTTGATGGGACGAGGAGTGTGAAGGTGCAGGCGAAGAGGCGGGGAAGGGGAGGCTGAAGGAGAAGGCCCCAAAGTAGCCGAGGCAGAGGCAGATGTGGAGGTGTCCTGGCTGGAGGTCTGGACCGCAGTGGCAGCACACAACAAAGGGGAAGAGGCAGTGGCAGGAAGACCTTGCGCAGGTTGTATTGTGTTTGCTCTCTCCCACTCAGCCCAGTGCTTGACTTCCAAGTGACGCCGCATGCCTGAGGTGGTCAGATTGCTCTTCTCAGAGCCCCTACTCAGTTTTGAGTGGCAGAGTGTGCAAACCGCGCTCAGTTTGTCATCCGCGCAAACATTAAAAAATCTCCACACCACAGAAGTACGAGGCCTCGATGGGGGAGCTTCGCACGACTGCCTGCTGCCGGGAACAGCTTCGGCCCTGCTGGCTGTGGCCTCACTTCTCTGTCTGGACTGTCCTCTGCCTGTGGACATCCCTCTGCCTGTGGACATCCCTCTGCCTGTGGACATCCCTCTGCCTCTGGACATCCCTCTGCCTCTGGACATCCCTCTGCCTCTGGACATCCCTCTGCCTCTTGCTGCCTTTTTCGGTGCTGCGCAGACCACCACCTCTCCACTGCTTTCCCCGCTGGACATCACCCCTGGCCAAGTGGGGTCGGTCATTTCGTCATCCACCACCTCCTCTTCCACTTCCTCACTCTGCTCCTCCTCCTGCCCACTGGACATTCCAACAGCCTCCCTTGATGGCAACTACGTCTCATCATCATCATCGCTCATGATAACAGATGCTGGTTCAGGGTCCACATCAGCAGGAGATGGCGAATACTCAAGTGTTTGGGCATCACTACAAACAAATTCCTCTGCTAGCTCCTGGGATTCTTCCGGCACATCTGAAAAAGGACCCGAAAAGAGCTCCTGGGAGGGGTCAATGGTGGGATGACTCTGTTGGCCAGGTGTGGAGGAAGGAGGGTCAGAGTGAGACTGTGTGGATGACTGGCTGGTGGACAACTGTGTGGAAGCGCTATCGGCTATCCATTGCACCACCTGTTCAACCTGCTCAGGCCTCAACAGCGGTGTAACCCGCCCCCTGCTTAACTGTCCCATAAAGGCAGGGATTCTGGATGAGTGGGATCCTGGCTGACCCTCACCAGCACGCATTGTATCCCCACTGGCTTCAACAAGGCCCCCAACAGCATTTCCGCGCCCCCGTCCTCGTCCACGTCCGATTCCGCTAGCCCTACGCATTTTTTTTTTTTGGTTACAATATTTTGCCTTCACAGCCGTATACTACCAGGTCAGACGGTGTGTATTAACACCACGTATATAAAAGATATTTGCAGGCACGCAGAACGCACAGTACAGGTGCCAAAGAACAGGCTTAGTTTTTTAATATTTCTAGGTACACAACCGTGTACTAACAGGTCAGACGGTGTGTATTAACACCACGTATATAAAATAATTTTGCAAGCACGCAGAACGCTCAGTACAGTTGCCAAAGAAAAGGCCTTTTTTTTTTTATATTTCTAGGCACACAGCCGTGTACTAACTGTTCAGACGGTGGGTATTTACATCTGGTATACAAAAAGGGTATTGCAGGCACACAGAACCCAGAACACTAGAGCCAAATAAACTGTATTTGAAAAAAAAAAAAAAGTACACAGCCGTATACTGCCAGATCAGATGGTGTATATACACACTAGGTATATAACAGGGTTTTGCAGCCAAAAAGAACGCAGAACAGTAGTGCCAAATATAGTTTGGTATGTAGCAGAGCACCTAATACACCACTAATGCCTCTCTCTGTCCCTACTCCAGCAGCTATCCCTGAATACAGCAGCCGTTCTCTGTAAAGTGTATCTTGTAGTAAAGCTATCACTGTACTGCACTATAGTAGCCCTGATAAGGGCTTTTAATCACGCTCCTGCCTGTCCAACAGCTAAAATCTGTCTCTCCCTTCTCCAGCCTCTGTCCCTGACTAAGTTCACGCAGCATATGCGTACGAGCAGGAAGAGCTGAGTTTTTATGATTCGAGGTCACGTGGTTTTTCCAGCCAATCCATGTAGACGCCGTTTTCGCGCTGCCAGCGTGCTCAGCGTGCCTGTCATACCCCCCCTGCATGGTGATTGGTGGAAAAAGAGCGCCAGGGAAGGTGGGAGGGGAAACGAATTCTAAGTGCGCCATCGCCGTTATACTCGATTGAAATCGAGTACGCCGAATAGCGTAGTATTCGATCAAATACCGGCTCGATCGAACACTACTCGCTCATCTCTAATTATAAGAAACGTGATAGGACCTGGGCTACCCAACTTGGGTCAATTTTTGGGGACACTACAAGTGTTGGTGTGGAGTCAAGTAATATCAAGGATTTGAAACATAAGATTAAGGAACAGTTGAGAAAAAGGACCAAGGTCTGGTGGAATAAGGCCATTCTAGAACAATATTTACAGAGGGACATTATCCCACGTGGCCTGAGGGTACAGGTCTTTCCGGCCTTTGAGGTGGATGACCCGGTGTTTGTGGAAAAGTGGGAGGAGTCTGTAACAAAGTGTTCTCGCACTCTAGTCGAGTTATTGATTGGTGCGGATAAACGCACCTTGGAAACAATTGAGAGAGAGATTGACTCAACTCGAGAACAGATACACCATTTGTTGTCTCTGGAGGCTTTTGTGACCTTTGATGGTGAGGTGGAGGTGGATTTAACTAAATTTGAAAAAGAAATAAAAGATTTGAAAGTAAAGAAATTTCAGAGGGATCTTGTGGATTTTCAGAATAAGAAAGTATATAGGTGGAGTCAGGGCGGAAGACGAATTAGGTCCCCATCTATATCTGCCTCAAGTATATCATCTTCAAGCGAATTAGCATGTGGGGACCGTTTTTTAGATGTACGCCGGGGATCTGGCGGAAAAGATGGCGAGGAGGCATGGGCCTCACGTCTCAGAACATCGGCTATAAAAAGAAAAAATGGACCCAACAATCGGATAGAGAAGAGACTAAAGAGACTCTGAAGGTAATTAATTTATCGGGGCGATCATTGACAGAGTCTCAATTGACAGTGCTGGGTAGAGGTCTGACTTTTTCACCGACTGAGAAGTTTGATTACTTCTCGTCGGTGAAAGACTTTGCCAGAAAACTTTTGTTTAAAAAATATTTTGGCAGAATTGGGGAAGGTACTTCATTCTCTACAGTGGAGCTCCGGGCCATACAGGACCTGGAAGATCTCCAGGAAGAAAGAGATATTGAACCATCTTCGAATTTTCCTGTCCATCTCCACCACCGATCACAACACTGGCCCCCTATGTCCTCTTGTCCGGCAGTAGAGATCTTTGTCAAGTCAGTGAAACAGGATTTGGCAGGGATACACAATAAAGGTATACGGTATAATCTTACTGCGGACCAGAGGACATCTTTACAAGAACTCCGTAAATGGAGGGATGTCGTCATTAAACCTGCTGATAAGGGGGGCAGTGTTGTGATCTGGCCAGTTGGTATGTATGAACAGGAGGCATTTCGACAGCCGTCTGATGGGCAGTGTTATAAAAGATTGGAGTCGAATCCTCTTACCACATATAAGACCCAATTAGATGAAATCCTGAAGATTGCACATCAGAGGGGGATCATTAGTGGAAAAATGCTGGAGAGCTTGATAACGGAATTTCCTGTGCTCCCAACATTTTATCTACTCCCCAAAGTGCATAAAGATCTGACTCGACCCCCAGGGAGGCCGATTGTGTCAGGGATCGGAGGTCTTTGTGAGACTATATGTAGGTTTGTTGACTTTTATCTACAAAGGTGTGTCGAGACCATGCCTTCTTTTGTGAAGGACACAACTGATGTCTTAAGGCGCCTAGATGGGGTGCATTTGGAGGCTGATATGGTTTTGGTCACGTGCGTACGTCGAGTCCCTGTATACGTCTATATGTCATGACCATGGGCTACGGGCGTCACGGACCTTTTTACAAATGACAAACTTACAAAGTGAATTGATTGATCTCATTATGATACTTTTGGAGTTTATTTTAACTCATAATGTTTTCACTTTCAAGGACCGCCTCTTCCTGCAGCTCCAGGGAACGGCTATGGGGGCGACTTGTGCGCCCTCTTATGCCAATTTGTTCCTTGGGCTGTGGGAGAGGGAAACGGCCATGAATACACCTGGTCATGACGCCGTGGTCTCGTGGTCTAGATATATAGACGACATCTTGTTCATCTGGCAGGGCTCGACGTCGCGCCTGACCTGTTTCATCGAAGCCCTAAATGCTAATAATCTTAATATACGCCTCACATGGCAGTATAATGCTACACGGGTAGATTTTTTAGATATACAAATTTTGGTTGGGGAGGGTGGGTCCCTGGAGACGGACGTGTTCAGGAAGCCCACCTCTACTAATTCTTTGCTGCATTCTACCTCCTCTCACCATCCACAGGTTATCAGGGCCATCCATACCGGTCAATTTTACAGGATGAAAAGAGTATGTTCTAGTGATTGACGTTTTGAACTACAGGCTCAAGATTTGAGCCAGAGGTTCAAGGACAGGGGCTATAATAAGAAAATGATCAAGAATGGCTATGTGAAAGCAAAAAACATTCCCAGATCATCGTTACTTGTGGGTCGATCTCGAACATCGGAAAGCAATGAGAATAGTTACCCTAGATTTGTTACGGGATTTAATCATCAATGGAGACGAATTCAAACTATTCTCAACAGACATTGGGAAATATTGCTTACGGATCGAGACTTGAGTTGTCAAGTCCCCCCAAGACCTTTGATAACTTGGAAGAGGTCGAGGAATTTGAGAGACCTCTTGACCTCCAGCCATTATGTGGCACCTACAAGGTGAGGGATGTTTGGAGATAAAGGCCCTAGATGGGGCTGTACCCCTTGTGGTCATTGTTCTGCCTGTCGGTACGTCCAGCGATGCCATAGCTTTACCAATTCTAAGCGGGACAGGGAATATAAAATCTTATATCCTATCACATGTAGCACAGAAGGCATTATTTATTATGCCCAGTGCCCGTGTGATTTGATTTATATTGGCATGACAACTAGGGCTCTCAAAGTACGAATATTGGAACATGTGAAGGACATTAGGGCAGCAGTGGATATCAAAGATGGTGAGAAACTTAAGAAATTGAAACCCATTGCCAAACATTTCAGGGAGGTTCACAATCGCTGCCTTTTACAGAAAGAGACCAAATGGATGGTCCTTTTGGATACTGTCCATCCGGAAGGCTTAAATGAAGCCTTTAGTTTCAAATCCTTTTTGTAATATGTTTTAGATTTTGTATTCTAATTTTTGATTTTATATTCATACAGATATGGTGAACATTCAGACTGTTTTATGGATGATGAACTCTTATGATACGTCTTTTGGAACTGGCACCTTGAGAAGATCTCGCGTGAAGATGATGAAATCCTATTTATCGACTACATCATGGCGGGGGGTGTCGGGGTGGGGCTGCTTATATATCTTTCAGGGTTCTATATATATATATTTTTTATTTACATATATTTTTGATTTTTTTAGAGTGTCATCACTGTTATAATGAGTGTTTATTTATGTAATCGATTTGATTGATTACATCGTAATTGGACAATTTTTTCTTCTTTTTCATGTGGCACATTTTTTTTTTTTTTTTACACACTTCTATATTTTTACACATTAACCTTGCATATATATTTATTATATCTTCTTGTTAGTAATATATATATTGATTTCACTGTACTGTTGTATTTTTTAAGATGCACATCAGGTACTGTGTACCCTGGTTACTTAATATTAGCACGAGTATAATCTTCTATACACTATGAATGATGTTTTTTGTAGCAAGTTTTCGAAGTATATTCTTTTTTTTTATGTAATGATCTTATGATTAGGACCCATGTGACTTTTTGGAACGCAATGTGTTGTGTTCCGGGTTGCGTTCCAGCGCCCATTCTTTCCGGAAGTTCATATCCGGTACCGCCCCGTACCTCCCTATGTGGGAATGCAGTGCGCGCTGTTGGATGCGCTGCGTATCGGGGCCCGTAGGCGGCGTCAATTATGGCGCGGGTGACAGCCTGGATCTGCGGTTCACAGATCCACGCCTCCCCCGTTGGCCCTGTACGCCGCACTGCCGGCTCCGATCGCATCATCTGCATTCAGTGCGCCGCAAGGCATGTCTCACTTGGGTGACGTCACGTTTGGCGCCAATAGGCGCTACTATTTAAGACGATACTCAGTCTGTATGTCCATCCTCCTCCTGACGAAGCTATTCTTTTGCGAAACACGCGTTGAGGACTTTTAGTGGTTTTCGTGGTGGTCCCCCTGCCTTATCATGTCTTTTTGTTTGATGTTGCACCAGGGACTTATTTATGGCCTATTGGTTTTTTGAACCTGTGCTTTATTCTGCAATAGGTGGCATTGTGTGCTGGTGGTAAATTACTTCGGGGATATTGGCAACATTATAGGTCTATGTACGTATAGGGTGATTTTACCCATAGGCATGTCTAACATCTAGTTTGGGAGGGTGACCACTACGGCCCATGCTTCCCACTTACACTGTATGACCCTTTATTTATTATATTTTTGGAGAACATTTAATTTATCTCTTTTTTTGATTTTCTTTGTAATAAAAGTTATATTATTTTATTATACTACTTGTGTTGAGCATTTGTTCTTGCTGTCTCCTATTGGGGGGTGGCATGAGTAGTAGGTTTTTCATTAATTTTTCTTGCTCAGAGTTGATTATTTTGAGGCTATTGTGGTTGTTCTGCAGTATTTGTCCTGCCAATTCCCGGCGTTCTTGCCAAATAGTGGCCGGATCTGCGCCGCCCCTTATTATTGTTAATGGGGCTGGCTGTTCTCCCGTTTGTGTCAGACAAATGCGCTAGTGTGAAAGAAAGTCCCCTTATATGCCCCTTCCTAGTTAGCGCTTCCTCCTCCTATACACAGACTCAAAGACGTGCCCATGCTGCAGCTACTGTCAGTGGGAGATATCCAAAGTATTCCTACTGCACCGTGTTAACGATGAAAGAAATTTATTGGGATAACGATATCTATCGCAATAAATATCTATTTAGAAGAAATAAATGGATATGGCCCCCCTCTCTCACCCATAATATCTTCAGTAGTATACAGTGTTAGTATTAAAAAGAGTCATCACTAGAGATGAGCGAACATGCTTGTCCGAGCTTGGTGCTTGTTCGAGCATTAGGGTATTCGCACATGCTCGCTACTCGGACGAGTATAACGGGATCCTCGAGGAAATGGCAACTTCCACTTCCTGCATGTTAAGTGCCTTTTTTCAGCCAATCAACATGCAGGAGAGTCTTTGGTACCTCCTAGCATCACGTGGGGCCCCTACAAGTCGATAGCAGGGATTGGCTGGCCAGATCAGATGACCTGGGAAAATAAGAATCTGGCCCCGCGCTGCTCGCATCATACGCCGTCTGCATGAGATTAGGGATAGAGCTGCTGTCTGTCAGGGACAGTGTTAGGGCCTGAATTTAGATGTTGGTTAGGGAGGAATCACCCACAAAGAACCCAACAGCCCTTCTAAGGGCTACAAGCACCTTTTTTTTTGTCTCCTCCTGGCTGCTGGCTGGGACTTGTAGTGCAGCTACCACCATCTTGGCTGCACACTGTGCACAGCGACTGGTGGCAGAAAGGGGACAGCACGTGGTCCACACAGACCCAAAAGATATTGCCCAAAATACTTATTTTTGCTGCTGCTGTACCTTGGCTTGCTGGGATCTGTAGTGCAGTCTAAGGAATACGTTTTTCTGTCATTTCTATACACTACAGTCCAGTGAACAATTATGTAGTGTGCTGTACAGTAGCGTCAGTCTAGGGAATACATTTTTCTCTCATTTCTATACACTACAGGCCAGTGAACAATTATGTAGTGTGCTGTACAGTAGCGTCAGTCTAGGGAATACATTTTTTTATATATCCTACAGTGCAGCAAAAAATTTAGTGGTTTGCGGTGCAATAGCCGCCGTCTAAAGACTACGTTTTTCCTCTTAGTCATATATACTACAGTGCAGTGCGAAATTGTGTCGCGTGCTGCACACTAGCCGGAGTGTAGAAAATATATACGTTTTTCCTCTTAGTTATATATTATACACTGCAGTGCAAAATTCTGTCGTGTGCTGCACACTAGCAGGAGTGTAGAAAATATACGTTTTTCCTCTCAGTTATATATCCTACAGTGCAGTGCAAAATTCTGTCGTGTGCTGCACACTAGCAGGAGTGTAGAAAATATACGTTTTTCCTCTCAGTTATATATTATACAGTGCAGTGCAAATTGAGTGGTTTGCGGTACAATAGTCGCCGTCTAAAGACTACGTTTTTTTCTCTCAGTTATATATACTACAGTGCAGTGAACATAGAAAATGTTGAACCCAAGGAGGACGAGGGTGTGGGCGTTCAAGTAGTGTAGGGGGCAGAGGCCGTGGTCCTGGGCAGGGTGACACTGTACATCATGATGAGGGAGCAGTGGAACGCCGCAGAGTTTCGCTCCCTAGCTTCATCTCGCAACTTACAAGGTCACGTGGTACACCACTATTGAAACCACAACAGTGCGAACAGGTGATGACGTGGATAGCGGACAAGGCGTCCAGTAATTTATCCACCACCCAGTCTTCCACGCAGTCCACCCACGCTAGTCAAGGGAGTAGACCTCTGGTTCCTCCAGCTCAACCTCCTTCCCCCCAGCCTGCCCCCCCCCCATGGATAGTATGGATTCAGATCTGGCATACTCATAGGAACTCTTTTCAGGACCCTACCCAGAGACACAAACCACTGCTCAACAGCAACCTGAGCAGTTGCTCTGTCCCGATGCCCAAAATTTAGAACTTTCACAGTCTGTGGGTGATGAGAGTGTGGACTTAGTGCAAGTAGTGCGTGAAGAGGTGACGGATGATGATGATGATGATGAGACACGGTTGTCAGACAGTGACGTTGTTGTCAGGGCAGTAAGTCCGAGGGGGGAGTAGAGTGAGGAATCGGAGGTAGAGCTGGTGGATGATGAGGTGACTGACCCGAGGTGGGTTGGTAATCCAACTCAAGACAGTGCTTCTGAGGGGGAGGCAAGTGCAGCACCAGAACAGGTTGGAAGAGGCAGTGGGGTGGCCAGAGGGAGAAGCAGGGCCAGAGCAGGTAGATCAGCAACAGTTTCACTGAGTCGAGCTCCCGTGCCGAGGCCTAGATGTTCGCAAGTCTGGAGGTTTTTTTAAAGAAAGTGAGGATGACCGACGGACTGTGGTGTGCAACCTGTGCCACACCAGGATCAGCAGGGGAGCCACCACTACCAGCCTAACCACTACCATCATTTGAGGGCATATGAGTGCTAAACACCCTACTCAGTGGAACCAAGGCCTTTCACCTCCTGCGGGTCACACCACTGCTCTTTCCCCTGTGTCACATGCTGGCTCGGCGAGTCAACCCCCTCCCAGGACCCCGGCACGAGCGCCTCCCACCCGACAACCACCCCTTCACCTCCATGATCCTCCACAACCACCACCAATGTGTCCCAGCGCAACGTTCAGCTGTCTTTGCAGCAGACATTTGAGCGCAAGCGCAAATACAGTTCCAGCCACCCACATGCACAAGCCCTCAATGTCCACATCTCCAAACTGCTGAGCCTGGAGATGCTGCACTATAGACTGGTAGAGACTGAGGCTTTCCGCAACCTGATGGTGGTGGCTGTCCCTCGGTACTTGGTCCCCAGCCGCTACTATTTTTCCCGATGTGCCGTCTCAGCCCTACACCAGCACATGTCAGAGAACATCATCCGTGCCCTGACCAACGCGGTTACTGAGAAGGTCCACCTAACCACGGACACGTTGACAAGTGCTGGCGGGCAGGGACACTATATCTCACTGACGGCACATTGAGTTAACTTGGTGGAGGCTGGGACTGAGAATGACCCTGGGGCCGCTCATGTGCTGCCCACACCGAGGATTGCGGGGCCTACAGTTTCTCAAGCTTTTTATGCCTCTTCCTCCAACCCCTCCTCCTCCTTTCAATTACCATCCGTGAGCACGGCGCCTTCAGTCGGTAGCTCTAGGCGCAGGTGCACTGCAGTGGGTAAGCGCCAACAGGCAGTGCTGAAACTGCTGAGCTTTGGTGACAAGAGGCACACCGCCCAAGAGCTGTTACAGGGCGCAGACCGATCTTTGGCTGGCGCTGCTGAACCTCAAACCAAGCATGGTTGTGTGTGACAACGGGCGTAACCTGGTGGCGGCTCTGCAACTCGGCAGACTGACACATGTGCCATGCCTGGCCCACGTGTTCAATCTTCTGGTTCAGCGGTTCCTCAAGACATACCCCAATCTGTCTGATTTGCTCACCAAGGTGCGCAGCATCTGTGCGCATTTCCGCAAGTCAACCACAGATGCTACCCACGCAATGGAATTCCACATTACACATGTCAGCCAGGGTTTACCAGCAGCGCAGAGCCATTGTAGACTGCCAGATGACAACTTCCACCAGAACTGGTAGTCAGGTCAGTCAGATTCCTCAAGTCTACAATGAGGAGTGGACATGGATGTCTGATATCTGCCAGGTGTTGAGCAACTTTGAGGAGTCAACACAGATGGTCAGCGGCGATGCCGCCATTATCAGCCTCACCATCCCGCTGCTTTGTCTGCTGAAAAAGTCACTGCTCAGCATGAAGTCAGAGGCTTTGCGCTTGTCACAGGAGATGGGGGAAGAAGATACGTTGCTTGATATCCAGAGCGGTCTGTTTCTCAGTGCGTATTGGAAGAGGAGGATGAGGAGGAAGAGGAGGAGATTGTTGGCGAGACTGAAGAGGGTACCTATGCTCATTCCTTCTTATCTGTTGAGTGTGTATGGGCTGAAGAGGAGGAGTTGGAGGAGGAGAAAATGGAGAGTCAGCCTACTGAGGAGAGGGAATTCTTGCGTGTTGGGACTCTGGCGCACATGGCTGACTTCATGTTGGGCTGCCTTTCCCGTGACCCTTGCGTTCAAAACATTTTTGCCAACACCGATTACTGGGTGTTCACCCTCCTGGACCCCCGGTACAAGCAGAACTTTTCCACTCTCATTCCTGTAGAGGAAAGGAGTACGAGAGTGAATCAATATCAACAGGCCCTGGTGCACAAGCAAGACACTGTCACCTGTCCCCAGTCTAGGCAGAGTAGGGGGTAGCTGTTCAGAAAGATGGTGAGGGAGTACCTAGCTGACCATACCAGCGTCCTGCGTGAT
>ONZH01021513.1:0-42906 GCA_900303285.1 Rhinella marina
CTGTGACGAGGAGGACATTCCTCTGCGTCTGGAGGAAAGAAGGTTTGTACATAAACATAGAAGAGGATTCTTTACGGTAAGAGCAGTGAGACTATGGAACTCTCTGCCTGAGGAGGTGGTGATGGTAAGTTCATTAAGAGAGTTCAAGAAGGGCCTGGATGTATTTCTGGAGGGTAATAATATGACAGGTTATAGTTACTAGAGATGGGTCGTTGATCCAGGGAGTTATTCTGATTGCCTGACTGGAGTCGGGAAGGAATTTTCCCCCCTAAAGTGAGGAAAATTGGCTTCTACCTCACAGGGTTTTTTTTGCCTTCCCCTGGATCAACTTGTAGGAAAACAGGCTGAACTGGATGGACAGATGTCTTTTTTCGGCCTTACAAACTATGTTACTATGTTACTATGTAATTTGGAGATGTGGACGTTGAGGGCTTGGGCATGTGGGTGGGTGGAACTGTATTTCCTCTTGCGCTCCAGCGTCTGCTGTAAAGACAGTTGAACGCTGCGCTTGGACACATTGGTGGAGGTTGTGGAGGATCGTGGAGGTGAAGGTGTGGTTTTCCGACGGGAGGCGCTCATGCCGGGCTCCTGGGCAGGGGGTTGACTAGCAGAGGCAGCGAGTTACACAGGGGAAGGAGCAGTGGTGTGACCCACAGGAGGTGAACGGACTTGGTTCCATTGAGTGGGGTGTTTATCACTCATATGCCTGTGCATGCTGGTGGTTTCTAGGCTAGTAGTGGTGGCACCCCTGCTGATCCTGGTGTGGCACAGGTTGCACACCACAGTCCGTCGGTCATCCTCACTTTCTTTAAAGAACCTCCAGACTTGCAAACATCTAGGCCTCGCCACAGGAGCTTCACTATGTGAAGCAGTTGCTGCTGATGCACCAGCTCTGGCCCTGCTTCTCCCTCTGGCCACACCACTGCCTCTTCCAACCTGTTCTGGTGCAGCACTCGCCTCCACCTCAGAAGCACTGTCTTCACTCGGCTTATCAACCCAGTTTGGGTCAGTCACCTCGTCATCCTCAGATTCCTCATTCTGCTCCCCCCTCGGACTTCCTGCCCTGACAACAACTTCACCACTGTCTGACAACCATGTCTCCTCATCGTCCGACACCTCTTTACACACTTCTTCCACTAAGTCAACATTGTCATCATCATCACCCACAGACTGCAACAGTTGGAAAACTTGGGCATCGGGAAAGAGGTCAGCAGCAACCTGAGAAGTGGTTTGTGACTCTGGGAAGGGTCTAGAAAACAATTCCTCAGAGTATGCCGGATCGCATTCCAAATTTTCCTGGGAGGGGGCAGACTGGGGGGAAGAAGGTTGAGGTGGAGGAGCCAGAGGAGTACTCCCTTGGGTAACGTGGGTGGACTGTGTGGAAGACTGACTGGTGGACAAATTACTTGAAGCATTGTCCGCAATCCACGACATCAGCTGTTTGCACTGTTGTGGTTTTAACAGTCCTCTACCACGTGTCCCTGTAAGTTGAGACATGAAGCTAGGGAGTGTAGCTCTGAGGCGTTCCCCTGCTCCCTCATCAGCAGATACTGTCTCACCCTGCCCAGTACCTTGGCCTCTGCCCCCTGCAGTAATTGAATACCCACACTAACGCCCACGCCCTCGTCCTCGACCCTTAGCCCTGGGGTTCAACATTTTCTGTATATAAGTGTATTATATGTAAAAAAAAAAATGGGCCTGCTGTACTGAAACCCACAAATTTGTTCAATCTGAACAAGAAAATATATAGGTGGATAAGTTAGAGCAAAATTACCGTGCAGTATGGAGCAATTACACTGAAACTATTAGATTAGGCAGGCTTGGTCTGCTTAAGTGCAACCCAGACAAATGTCGCACAGAGATTTTTGTAATGTAGCTGTCTCAGTCACAGCAAAAGACCTTTTTTAATTACGTGACATACAGAATGTGTCACCTGGACAGAAAATACGGATTGTGGTTTGTGGTGACTGAACAGCTGAACTGTGACACACAGAATGATTCCACACAGCTGTAGATAAAACAAAAAAAAACAACTATTTTTTTTATTTTATTTTTTTATATTTTTTTTTATATATATATTTTTTTAACGTGACGTGCAGAAACTATCAGAGAGCAAACTCAGGCCCTGCTGACTGTGGCTATTTTGACTGCAACCCAGACAAATGTCGCACAGAGATTTTTGTAATGTAGCTGTATCAGTGAAAGCAAAAGACCTTTTTTAATTAGTTGACGTACAGACTGTGTCACCTGGACAGAAAATACGGATTGTGCTTTGTATATAGGTGGATAAGTTAGAGCTAAATTACGTATGTTATTACGTACCGTGCAGTATGGAGCAATTACACTGAAACTATTAGATTAGGCAGACTTCTTCTGCTTAATTGCAACCCAGACAAATGTCGCACAGAGATTTTTGTAATGTAGCTGTATCAGTGAGAGCAAAAGACCTTTTTTTAATTACGTGACGTACAGAATGCGTCACCTGGACAGAAAATACGGATTGTGGTTTGTGGTGCGTGGACAGCTGAACTGTGACACACAGAATGGTTCCACACAGCTGTATGAAATGGATTTGTATCACTAAGATAAAACAACAAAAAAACTTTTTTTATATGTTTTTTTTTTTTTTTTTATATATATTTTTTTAACGTGACATGCAGAAACTATCAGAGAACAAACTCAGCCCCTGCTGACTGTGGCTATTTTGACTGCAACCCAGACAAATGTTGCACAGAGATTTTTGTAATGTAGCTGTATCAGCGAGAGCAAAAGACCTTTTTTAATTACGTGGCGTACAGACTGTGTCACCTGGACAGAAAATACGGAGTGTGGTTTGTGGTGAGTGGACAGCTGAACTGTGATACACAGAATGGTTCAACACAGCTGTATGAAATGGATTTGTATCACTGAGATAAAACAACAAAAAAACTATTTTTTTATATCTTTATTTTTTTTTAATTTTTTATATATATATATTTTTTTTTTAACGTGACGTGCAGAAACTATCAGAGAGCAAACTCAGCCCTTGCTGACTATGGCTATTTTCACTTAAACCCAGACAAATGTCGCATAGAGAATTTTCTAATATAGCTGTATCAGTGAAAGCAAAAGACGGTATTTGATTACGTGACGTACAGTATGGGTCACCTGGACAGAAAATACGGATTATGGTTTGTGGTAAGTGGACAGCTGAACTGTGACACACAGAATGGTTCCACATAGCTGTATGAAATGGATTTGTATCACTGAGATAAAACAATAAAAAAAATTGTTCTATATGGCAATAGCTGCACTACTAGTGCCAGCCAGCCCAGCCAGGAGACAAAAAAAATTGTCTTGTAGCCCTTAGAAGGGCTGTTGGGTTCTTTCGATATCACTCCTTCCTAACAGAGAACTAAATCCAGGCCCTAACACTCTCCCTGAAACGCAGCAGATCTGTCCCTAACCACATCCAGACAGCATCTGAGCCGAGCACCGCGGTCAGTCACTAGTATATTCCAGGGTCACCTGATTAGGCCAGCCAACCCCTGCTATCAACATTTAAGGGCCCCACGTGATGCTGGGTGTACCACAGAGTCTCCTGGCTTGTGATTGAGTTTATAGGCGCCAAAAATTCAAAATGCGGGAGATGCCATTTCCTCGAGCATGGCGAGATTCTCATCCGAGCAGCGAGCACTTACGAGTACCGTAATACTCGAACGAGCACCAAGCTAGTACGAGCATGCTCGCTCATCTCTAGTCACAGCCATACAAGGCCACGATAAATTTTTATGTGCTTCGCCTGCTCCTGCACTGTAACTCGGTCACTCTGTAGTCACAGCCATACAGGGCCTCGATAAATTTTTATGTGCTTCGCCTGTTCCTGCAGTGTAACTCGGTCACTCTGTAGTCAAAGCCATACAGAGCCACGATAAATTTTTATGTGCTTCGCCTGCTCCTGCACTGTAACTCGGTCACTCTGTAGTCACAGCCATACAGGGCCACGCTAAATTTTTATGTGCCTCTCCTGCTCCTGCAGTGCTACTCGGTCACTCTGTAGTCACAGCCATACAGGGCCACGCTAACTTTTTATGGTCTGGGTGAGCACAATTGCCTTGAGGGTCACCACCAGGCTGTTGCCCGAGAATTTGGGGTAATGGTGGGATTAGGCAGCCTCATGCATGCTGCGGCTCTGCTGTTTCCTGTCCATTTCCGTGGTGTTTCCATCATTTTCTGAGGTTTCCAGGTTTTCACCCAGCCTTCCCTAGGCAGAGCCTTGGTCCCCTGCAAAAATTGCTCGAGTCTCCCATTGACTTCAATGGGGTTCGTTATTTGAAACGAGCACCCGAGCATCGGGAAAAATTTGACTCGAATAACGAGCACCCGAGCATTTTAGTGCTCGCTCATCTCTATTTACTACCAGAAAGGACTATCTGTTGCTGCATGTTGCTGCAATGCACAGTGATGTATGCCGAGATACACTGTCCCTGCAGGCCAGGATATAGCTGATTTAACAGGCTTTGTGACTAATTAATTTTGGAATGAAGCAATTTTTTTTTGTATATGTGGCAAAGCACCCGATTTAAATTTCTGAAAACTTTGCTCATCTCTAATGGCAACCTCATTATGATTTACTGCCTCATCTATTTTCCTTAGTAGATTTTCTGTGGACTCTGGTGTATTAGATAGCTAATAACAAACTCCTATTAGTATTCTATTATTGTATTTACCTCTATGTATTTCTATCCACAGTGACTCCACATGTTCATGTCCCTCACTTATATCTTCCCAGAGTGTGGGCTTTAGACAGGACTTTACATAAACGCAAACTTCTCTCCAGTTTTTACGACTCTTTCTAAACAGACTTTAACACTGCACGTTAACCACTTAGTCATAGCTATCATCCAGCCATGTCTCAGTTATTCCCACTATGTCATAATCCTTCTCAGACATGAATACTTCCAGTTCACCCAGTTATTAAAGTCTAAAAAAGAAACAAAAAACAGCACTATTGCTTTTCATATCTGTTTTAGCCCCAAAAGGGCATCCTGAGATGAATCCTGATAACATTTATGGGTAATGGGCTATTATATGACATAGATTTGTTTGGTGCAAAGAACCCTTTTAAAGGGTTTATCCAGTTTCTGATATCGATGCCCTATTCTCAGGAGAGGTCATCAATATCAGATTGTGGAAGGTCCGACTCCTGGCACCCCCACAATCAGCTGTTTGAAGTGACCATGGTGCTCATATGAGCGTTTCATTCTCTTCACTGTTTACCTGCTTGCCGAAGACATTGCAATGGTGAGCAAGTATAATTACAGTTCCTCCATCCCATTCACTTGAATAAGACATTGTAACTAAAACTGAATGAGATAGAGGAGCTGATATTAGTCAGCTCACCGCTGCAATGTTGACAGAGAACAGGTAAATAGTAAAGAGAAGGCAGCACTCGTACAACTGCTGCCATATTTTCAAACAGCTCATCAATTGAGTTGCCGGGAGTAATTAATATCCAAAACCAGACAACCTTTAGAAAGAAATAGGAGAATGCATTCTAAACAGACAGATTTTGTCTTGAATCTTCCAAAAAATTGTATTCCTACAGAATTCAAATCTTTTGTGATTCACTTTGGACAAGTCTCTCAAAATTTTGCAGTAATGCAACAAAATCATATTACAGTAGTACAGCAAATTGCATTAAATTGATTATCCAGACATGCCTGGAGTCAACATAATACTGGCTACATTTGTAACCCTCACTAACGAACAAATTCAAGCCACTACTGCCGTCATTCACTCTGCATGTAAGGAAAGGTTTGATGAAGAATTTGTGTGACTGGAAGTCCATATCCCTTTTCAATGTGTTGCTTAAAGTTGCAGGGGACCTTTATGTATTTTTCAGCTGAGAACAATTCAATAACATGGCATTGTGTAACTCACTTGATATACAGCTCAATAAACCACTAAAGCACATCATCCTCAAGGCAAAGGACGCTTGAGGAAAAGCCATACTGTGTACATTCTTCTATAATGTAAAAGATAAAGAAGCCAAACAAAAATCCAATCCTTCAAAGAAATATCTTAAAAACAACATTAATATATTGAAGCAGCCAGACCTTAACGGAATGTTGAATTAATAGCAGAAATTGAAAATGGTTAATTACTCCCAACACCAACTTTACACAACTTAGATAGTTTAGCAAAGGAAAATGGTTAAAAGTTGCAATTACACTGGATATGCAGCAAAGTTCACAAGTTCTGGTTCATACATTTTCAGTTATGGTGGCAGATGCCTTCTTTTCTGCTTTTTGACCTGTATAATGGTAGCCTTTGTCTTGAGAGATTCTTCAGGATCTAATCACAAAAGATTTGGATTCAGCTTGGACCTAAATTTTTGGAACATTTAAGATGGATTTGATTTGTTTAGAATCAGTCCACTCAGTCAGGCAGTCTAATGGATGTATTGGTTTTATGAATGTTAGAAGAACGTTACCTGTGCTACTGCTCTGTGCCAACTGTAAAGTTTAGTGGAAGATAATGCTATGAAGTTGTTTATAATGGGGTTGGCCTATACCCCTTAGCTACAGTGAAAGGAAATCTTATTACTTCAGCATACCAAGACAATTTGGACAATATGTTTTCAACCTTGTAGAAACAGCTTCAGGAAGGCAATTCTCTTTTCATCATGACTGTACCCCAGTGCTTAATGCAAGATCCATAAAGGTATGGATGAGTGAGTTTGGTGTGCAAAACATCACTGACTAACACAGAGGCCTTACCTCAACCCCTTAAAATACCTTTGGTATGAATTCAAATGGAGATTGCAGGCAATACCTGTCATCAAACACCAGTGACTGACCTCACTGAGATATTGTAGAAAACCTTCCATAAGAGTGAAAGCAGTTTTAGCTGGAGGAACCAATTCAAATTAATAGCTTTTTGTATTAATTTATAGTGGGGTAGGGGGTTTGCCCAGATTGGCCCGGAGGCTGACAGAAAGCCTGATCAGACAATCAGGGGAGGCATATGGGCAGGTCCTTCTGCTCAAAGGGAAGAAACACCATCCTGTACCCAGCTAGGCTTGTGAAAAGATGTGTCATGGTAGTGTCTGCCAAAAAAAAGTTGCAGACAAAAGCCAGTAGCTTGTGTAGAAGCTTAATATCCACCTGGCCAAGCTGCTGGTGTTGCAATTACTGCTGTACTACTAAGTTGTGGCAAATGTGGTGCTGTTCCATGTCTTCACCTAAATTTAATATTACTACTTTTGGCCTGTAACTGTCTCATTTTTAAAAAGTCCTGTGCTTCTATGCACATGAGGTGGTATCACTAGATCCAGTGTGAAAATAGAACTGTCCAGAAATCAAAACAAGTCCGTTCTTCTCCCAAACTTCTTGGTGGCAACCAGGCTGCATCCTCCAGCAATACAGTGTCCTTGTACTCTGTCAGTCATCGATAATGTCTGGCCAGAAAATAGCTCTGGCCAAGGTACTGGCGGTGCAGTTGCTGCTGTTCTACCTACAGTAGTTGTTGTAATTGTGAAACAGTTCTGTTCCTTCAACAAAATTGAATTCCTCTGTGTGCCATGAGCTACAGTTTTCGCCCTATCCCATTTGCTGTATTTTGTGGCCAGGTGTCCATAATAGAGTAGTCTTGCACCTTCAACAAAATGTATTTCTTTTCAAAAAAATGAATTATTCTGTATGTCATCAGGCAGTTTTTAACATAACTTATCTATCAGACTTTTTGCCAGGTGTCCATAATGGCACAGTTCCGCACCTTCAACAAAATTTTATTAATTTCAAAAATGTAATTCTTCTGTATGCCATCAATTGGACTTTTTGCAGGCTTCCATAAAAATTGTCTTGTTGTTATGGAAATTGGGCACAGTTCCACTCAACCAAAATGTGATTCTGGTTTATAATTTTCATACTTCTGTCTATCTGTCTAACTTTAAAATTGTCTTGTTTATATAACTGACGACTTTCCTAGCACATTCCCTAATGCCATACACTTCTGGGCAGGCAGATTGGCACAGTGGGCAAAACTGACCCTGTTTTCTCTAACTGTACAGTCTTATCCAGCCTCCAGTGTCATCTGAGGGAGGGTTTTCAGCTCTGCAGGTGGCGTTGTTACACCCAAATTGTGTCAAAATGAATAAGGCATAGATCCATGAGTATTTTCACAGTCCTTCGGCTTTGGCCCATGAATAGATCATTATGCCACTGCAGTTCTCTGCCTGCCTACCATTATGTTCTGTACTGTATAGCTAGTACTTTTCAACAACCTTCTGAGTTTTTTTTATCATTTTAATTGTTCATTCATGAAATTTTCCCATTGTACGCCGAGTATGCGTGCACAGAATTGTAGGCCAGGCAATGCCCCTAATGTGCCAAGTATGTGTGCTCAGTACTGTAGGCTAGGCAATGCACCTGGTATGCTAAGTAAATGTGTGAAGTATGAAAGACCATGTGATTCCCATCTAGGTTTCTGGGAAAGATATTCACGTTAACTTTCCTAAACTTATCTGATGTCAGCAGATGTTAGACATAGAGATAATTTGCATATATTTTTATCTAGAAATCCAGAGAAGTGTTGTCTAGTGTGCATCAACTGATCTCCATAATAGAAATAGTACCCACCCAGAGGTTCTCCCGTAGGCCTTGCAACTTATCTGCTTTTCTCTGATTAAAGGTTTTTAACCTAAAAGAACTAGTTGTAGCTATGAGGTTGGCTTAGCTGTTTTTCTAGCTTTGCCTTGTAAGCATGTTTAAAATGCAGAAAGGCATCTCTGCCAATCTGCTGTGTAAAAATAATACAACACTCATACTGCTGCTATGTTCTCTTTGCTGTTTAGTTACTTGGTGTGAAGCAATAAGTAGGTATAATTATAGCTCCTTTCTATTCATCTAAGCATACATCATTTGTATGACAAAAACAGACACCACCTTTACCAATTTTATTATATAATTTTGGATCAACGTCAGATGAATCAGAGACACCTCCAAGGTAACATTCAACTGAAAATGAGGCAAAAGAATTATAACATTCCACAAAAACTTATACATCTGTTAACAAAATATATAAGCAAGTTCTCTTTCTAAAAGAATAAGAGAACCAGAATACTTGTTTTACTTGATTGACTTGCCTTGTGGGGTTTTCTTTGGGGGTGCTCTTTATCATTAGGGAGACCAAAAAATAGGCATGATTATTGTACGCCAGGTGATATTATTCTTGGTTCCTAGGAATATTATATCTCAAATCAGATTTCTTAAAGGGGTTGTCTGCTTTTTGCTATTGATGACCTATCCTCAGGTTAGGTCAGGAACATCAGATCAGTGGGGTCTGACTCCTGGAACTCTGCCGATCAGCTTGTTGAAGAGAAAGCAGCACTCATATGAACACTGCCTTCTCTGCTCTGTTCACCTGCTCGCTGCAGCAATTGCAGTGGTGAGCAGGTGTAATTACAAGTATGGCATCCCCATTTACTTCTATAGGACAGCTGTTACAAGTTTTACTGAATCTTTTCCCATTAAACTATATATCAATCTGTTCAGGTCCCCCTGCTCTATAACATGGTGCCTTTAGCTTACATCACATTTTCATGGTGACACGTTCTCTTTAAATGTATATTATTTAGCAAAACTCAGCTGGTTGTACATTGATACAATGAATCACTGGCCATTTGATATTGTATTACAACTTTATAACAACTATTTTGTATTATTCCTTCTCTTGTTCTAGGTAAGAAAAAGTTCTGTTATAAATTATAGAAACCAGTTTGTTCCTTTTTTGGCAATATCATAATAATTTCTATAAAACAGTGACAGAGAAAAAGCAGCAGCCCTACAGGAGACTGATAACTGTGAAGTGAATGACTCAGAACCAGATCACAGCTGATTCAGATCATACAGAGAATACTTCATTACCACTTATTAACATGACAGCAACCTGGGGCTTACAAACAATCTTAGTGATTTTAAAAAGGATTTATAATTTGCATAGACTCTAAGCATTATCGCCAGGCAGGGTGCACATACACACTGGGATGAAAGCTTACAAGATGTTCACCTCCTGTCTCATAGCACATTGGTAACATTTATGTAAACAGGAAATAACCCCAATTGTATTTAATGTATCATCTGCTTTACACTCAGTTACTGGCAAAAAATACTTGGCTTAAGTTAAAGGGTTTGCACTAATGCCCTTACCAGTCACTGGCAACAGGCCTGCAATATGGTGTTCTAGGCCTATTCTATCCTATTATGTACATTCATTTAACTCCTACCAGACAACCATAATGCAGATGCAACATTTTTGTTATGAAGACAGGTGCTTAACTAAATAACCTATGCACTACTGGAGGATGCACCACATTTATGACAAGGTATAGGCCTCATCATAAATTAGGCACATCCTCCAGCAGTCTGTGTGCCTAAACAGAAATCTGCAACATCTCTGACCTGCCGTAAATTTATGGCTTCCTCTTGCACCAGAAAACTTGCATAAATGAGGATAAATATGTCTCAGATGTTGGCTTACCCCCCTTTCCTCCCCTTGCCACAACGCCTTTGTAAAAAAATGGCGAGGACAATGTAAAAAAGAGGCACTTGCAAATTATTTTTCAAACAGTGGCATTTAACAAGTTGCAAACACACAGCTTGCCATTTTTTAAGGCCACTTTTCTGGTGCAAGGGAGATGATAAATATCCTCACATGGGTTTTTAATGTATCAGAAATGCAGATGCTTGTACAGCTGGAACACTACTCTATTAAAGGAGTTGCCCAGTTTTTTCATATTGATGACCTATCCTGTAGCTGTTTTGCTATGAACATCTTTTTGAAACCCCATTGTCTTCTTTAATTTTTTGGTGCCAGGGTAAATTCATCCAAGCATCAGGTTCTTGTTTTTCATATTTCAGCCAATCAAACCAATAGATACATATAACGATTGACATATAATGATGTACAAAATAATTCAGATTTTTTTTTAAAATCAGTGTTTTTCCCATCACTCAATTCTATTTTTGTGTCTTTGTATCAAAAGACGGAAATAATTATGCTACTGTGGATATAGACATATTGAGCTTTTCGTATCCTTTAAAAGATAGATCCTGAATAAGTGCTATGCCATTTCAATAATTTTTAAAGCAAAACTTCAGCTTTAACTGTGCTTCTCGCTTTCCAAGTTTCACTTAGCTAGTTGTCACCAATAAGAAGGTCTCCTGATTTTTTCTTCCAGAACATTCTGTTCTGTTTTGAATAGAGGATTATAGTAAATCACACAGGAATCTGTCCATTACACAGAGTGACTTATTGCCTTTACAGATTGCTTGCAGCTTAGGAAAGCAGAGGCCTTCAAGATGACAGCAGGGAATCTTGAGATCACTGGTGACCAGCTAAATTAAACTTTTCTTGAGGAGGATAACCTACTGCTTTTAGTAAGGTTAGAAAAGGGTAGCTTAAAATGGATGCATCACCTCTCCTGATGTGTCTGGTTTAGTAACTAATTGCATTCCCCATATAGCAACAATTCTGGAGAATCTATTCTTATGACTCTATGTTGTGCCATTTTATAATTCCCTGCTAGAAGTTTATGAATGGATGACTAGCAGTCTGTAAAAGGTCCATTTGAGTGTTACTATTAAGGGGAGGGGGTTATGATTGCACATCTGACATTATCCAATCAGTGCTGTCAGTAGCAGACTGTGCAGAGATACACCCCAACTGGTAACACCCAGTAACACAATTCCACTTATTACTTTGGTTGTCTATCTTTGAATTTGGTATAGTGTCTAAACTTTTCAAAAGCTTAATTTTCAGTTTCATTACTGAGAGCTACACTTAACCCATACAGCAAACAGGTAGTTTATCATTGCACATTGGTCATAGATGCAGTCATTCTCTTGTAGCCCCTTTGTTTTAGTAATTGTGGGGGTATTGGCATTCACATGAGGCTTGCCTTTCGCATTAGGCTACTTTCACATCTGCATTTTTAATTCAGGTTTTGAGATCTGGTAGAGGATCTCAAAACCTGAATTAATTTGATCAGTTGCATTTAATACATTCAGATGGCTCAGTTTCATCCGGATCCCATTGTATTAAATCAAAACGCAACTGGATCCGATATGAAAATCATTGTAAGTCAATGGGCGCCAAATCAGTTTATTTCGTTAACAAAAAAAAATAAACGTATCCGGCACCATTGACTTACATTAATTTTTATGCTGGATCTGGTTTGTTGCAATTTGCAAACCAGGTACAAAAATTCTGCTTGGGTCAGGTCCCAAAACGCAACTGAACTGATGCATACTGATGCATCCTGATCAGTTTTGTTCCCAATGACAATGAATGATCCATTTTAGTTCAGATTTTGAGACCCTTGGTCTAATGTGTGCAGTAGTTCAGTATGGCCACCTTAAAGTAAAGCTGTATTCTAGTATCAATTGCCAGATAAATTTAAGAGGATTACTTCCAAAAAACATAAAATTACCAATTTATCAGCAGTAGCTAATGTATAGTGTACTGTATAGCATAGTGTATAGTATAAAGCATATTTTTCTAAGGCTAGTTACTGATCTGCTCTAAAGGTATCTGGCCGTCTGTTCTGGCAGAGGGACAGCCTGCCTGAGTTCACCAGATCCAGCCTAGCCAGATAGTGCCGTTCACCATCACAGCCTATCGACTATAATGTGATCTGTTAGGGATCCGGAAAGTTTCCGGCATGAGTGCTGAATTTCAGCCAGATAAAAACCAGTATATACATCAGTTATTCAGCACTCATGCCTGAAACTGGACAAATCCCCCCTGGATACCGTTATACAGATGCAGCAGTGCTAAACTTGATGGTTAACATGTTAAGTAAAGAATGGCAAAAAAAAGATAACTAACTTTTCAATGTATTTCAATGGCTTCATGAGATAACCAGGATACCACTGTGCCATATGTTATCAGAGTCATGTTTAGCTCAGGTCAATTAGTCAATTAGGTCTGGCGTGCACAGCCCTTTTAGGCTATGTCGAATACGATTCTCTGGCAGACTGTTCCTCTGCAGGACCACATATGTGAATGTACCCATAAAAAGATATTGATATTTTCCATTTTTTTTACTGCCAGCAATATGATCAAAGTGAATAGAAGTGCAACAATAATGTATCAAGCACAAAAATACTTGGAAAAGTTGCTTTCAACCAGTTTTTTAATTTGGCATATATTTCTTTACAGTTTTTGGAAATGGTGCTGTCTCCCTATAAGTAATGTGAACATTTTTAAGAGGTATAAACAGCAGTGTTAAAGGTCAACTTGTTTAGACACATTATATGAGATGGAAGATAACATGTCTTGTAAGCATAATAACTGAAATCACACTCCTCTGTATCATGTTATCACCTGTATATACAAAGCACATCACTGAATTTTGCTTTTGATCAAATAAAATAGGTTTGAAGAAAGGGTACATACTGTAGATGTAAATGTATATATTTGTGACTGTATATATGTAAAAATACTGTAACTCTTTCAATGGCAAGATTTAGCATTGCTATTATAGATGAGTGAATTGATTGTACAGAAAACAAATTTGTTACAAATTTCCACAAAATGTTGAATTATAGTGAATCAGAAGGACATCTGTTAACAACTAGCTTAGTGTCAAAGAGGATATTTTACAGTGAGTAGAAGGCAATAGCTAGTTAGGGTTATCATTTTTTCACATATAGGTTTGAGCCAGATCTCATTGTATCATATTGTGTAACTTATTCAGACAGTCTCAGGGGCGCTGTTAGTGGCAGCCATTTTATACTCAGTGTGCTAGTATACAGAATTTAATGCTACGCTACTCAATGTATTATTAATGTTAATCGGCCCAATCTTCATCACTTATCGTAACTGAAATCTCAGACAGATTGCCTCAGAAAGTTTTGAAACCATGATGTTAGTCAATGTTGCAGCATACAACCCAATGTATTATTAATATGAATCACCCCAGTGCTGTAGGTGGTGTTTTCACACCAAAGCAGACAAAAGTGTACTCTAAATCTGTTAAAAACATTACATTGGTGAAAATAAATGAGTCATGGATCTTTGATGATTTTCAAAAAACTCAAATGAGGGCAATTAATAGCTTTGACATTGTTGCCAGTGGCTCTTTATCACTGGCCAAATGAGGCCACTTCCACTGGCTACCTGTTCTTCATGTTCCATACTATACTGCTGCCACAGCTCCAGCTACTACCCTTTCTGCTACTACTACCTACACAGCAACATATCCCCTATATTGTCCATCATGTTCCATACTGTAATCCTGCTGCAGCTACTGCCCCTGCTACCAATAATACCTCATACACAGCCACATATCTCCTGTCTTGTCCATCATGCTCCATACAGTAATGTTTCTACCACAGCTCCAGCTACTACCCCTGCTGCTTCTACTACTACTACTACACAGCCACATATCTCCTGCCTTGTCCATCATGTTCCATACTGTAATGCTGCTTATGCAGCTCCATCTACAACCCCTACTGCCATTATTACCCCATACACAGCCACCTATCTCCTACTTTGTCATTATGTTTCATAGTGTAATGCTGCTGTAGCTGAAGCTACTACCCCTGCTGCTGCCACTACTACTTTTACATATCCACATATCTCCTGCCTTGTCCATCATGTTCCATACTATAATCCTGCTGCAGCTCCAGCTACTGCACCACTACTACCTCATACACAGCCACATACCTCCTGCCTTCTCCACCATGTTCCATACTGTAATGCTACTTCTGTAGCTCCAGCTACTACCCCTGGTGCTACTACTGCTCTTACACAGTCAAACATCTCCTGCCTTGTCTATCATGTTCCCTAATGTACTGTTGCTTCCATTACTACCTCTACACAGACACACATCTCATACCTTGTTCAACATGTTCCATAATGTAATGCTGCTGCTGCAGCTCAAGCTACTGCCCCTGCTGCCCCTATTACCCCAAAACAGCCACATATCTTCTACCTTGTCCATCATGTTCCATAATGTACTGCTGCTGCCGCTACTACTACTACATGGCCCCACATTTCATACCTAGTCCATCATGTTCTATACTGTGCTGTTGCTACATAACCTGCACAATATAACAATCTGCACAGTATAACAAAAACATTAAATGGCTCCCAAAAAGAAATAATTTTAATGGTTTTTGCAAAAAGCCATTGATTCTTCACTTTCCAGGACAATATATACTTTCTTTAAAATAACAGCAAACCTGTGCTTGTTAAAAAGCCATTGATCCTTTGAATACCACTGTGTGTATTAGAGATGAGTGAAATGTTTAAAAATCTGATTCGGCTGCTTTGCCGAACTTCGACAAGAACCGACCGCCATTTAACCCCCTCAGATGCCACATTCAATGCTGATCATGACATCTGTGACTAACCTTTCAGGGGTTAATCAGGGGCTTAATAAATAATACTCATCTTATCCACTTGCTCGCAGAGAGGGTGTCTGCTTTCGTCTTGATTGAAGAAAAACCGCCAAAAGACATGCGGCGAGCCTGATTACGTCACCACGTGATCACACTGGGCATACACTAGGATGTCATCACTGATTGAACAATTTTTTTATCTCTTATTACTATATTACAAATTCTCGGTTTCTTTTTATATTATAACAATCATAACAATATGAACATTTCTCTACGCTCAGCATAAAAAATGTTAAAATATAATGCTGGCACTCTTGCCCACCACATTCAGGCCTGTTGTAAAGAGACAAAGCCTTAATCTTAGAAGTACAAGACAAGTGACAGAAATTATAGCTGAGTGGTTGTTGTGGGATACTATTAGCTCTTAGCTGGACTTTGTTCTCTTGACACAAGTCAGGATATCAGCAGGCATTTTGTAACAATATAAATTAAATGGGAGACATTTATAAAATGATTGCACAGTTAAACGATAGAAAAAACATGCAGTGAAGAAATAATGATAAAGCTTCCATTGACTGAAAGTGGAAATGACAGCAACAGTTTTTGCAGTTCTCCTAGATAGTGCTTTGACCTGGATAAGAAGAAATCACTTTTGGTTGTAAAGATTTTCCAGGTTAGGAAGCAAAGTCTATGACTTGGTAACCACGCTTTTCTTTTTTAGGTACTCCTTACTAATTAAAAGAATATTGTTATCAGTAGAATATGCCATAAGGCTTATATTTTGCCACTTAGCCAATAGTGACTAACAAAGAATATAGCGGACCCATACTTGTGAATCCATTATATTCACCTATGTCCACCTCTCATGGTGAGTGATAGGCTGCTGTATGTCTACATATTACCATCTACTCTCCTGCTCATCAATGCATGTGGACAACCCATTTAAAGGGAGTCTTTCACCTGTTTTACACCTATATAACTAAGAGCACTTCCCCACAGAAGATTGCATACACATCCCAGACATACCTGTGTGCACTTTGTGTCTGTATTACATGTCCAGGAAAAACACTTTTATTCTTCAGCAAAGCAGCTCCCAAGTGCCCAGATTAAAGTGAAACTAAAAACAGCTTTCTCTCCCGACTCAATTTCTAACTGCTATATCTTCTAATATACTAGATATAATGCTGTGATTTTGGTTTCATTTGAAAGCTTGAAATGCCAGCTTTCAAAGAAGGTCCGTTTTTCTACCTGCTACCAATCCCAAGACATGAGCAGCTAAAGCAGCCCTCCCCTCTTCAGTCTGGTTTGTTTTGAGCACTTGCAGCAGCAGAGCTGGGCACTTGGGAGCTGTTTTCCTGCAGAATAAAAATGCTTTTCCTGGACATGTAATGTGCACATGTAATATAGACACACACAAGTGCACACAGGTATGTCTGGGATGTGTATGCAATCTTCTGTGGGGTAGTGCTCTTAGTTATATAGGTGAGAAACTCCCTTTAAATTTTAATAGCGTTATCTAAAACTTATGGATCACAGGGGTTGAATGTCTGATGGAAGGTCACAAGACAGTTTAATCCAAATGGCTTCCTATTTCACATATTGTGCAGATCTCTAATATATGTGCCCCTAGAATATACAATTTAAAGTGGCACACATTATACTTCTCCTGTGGGTGAAAGCCAAGTGGAACTTCTGAAGAACGTGGCAGCAATCGGCAACAAAAGTCCTAGTGGGAGTTGAAATGTCACAACATGGAAAAAATTACACTTTTTTTTATTTTTCACTAACAGAGTCCTGCCACTATGATGGTTTAAAAGGGTTGTCTGTTTGAGTTCTAGGAATTCTAAATTTATAGATGTGAGGCTCTAATCCATAAACCAGGGCTGATGGTGGTAACGAAAGGACCCAACATAGCCATGTCTTATATAGCCAGTCTATTGAATTCAATGGGAACTTTGTAATGCATCATTTCCTTCTGCTGCTGCTGCTAGGTGAATTGGCTACTTTATGCTATTACTATAGTACAAAAGTATATATGGGGCATATCTGTAGGGCAGAGGTTGGGCCGATGTTGCATCTACAACAGGGTCCTGGTGCCTGAAGCAACCCATTATTGTAGCTTCTCTGCTAGTTACTGGTTTGCACCGTAGTCCATGAACTTGATGTTATGCCTCTGAGTACAGTAAGTAAGCATTTTGTTCTGCACTAAAATACTTCACTTCTCAGTGACAGAGCCATTTAGGAGATGTACATTAGTTATGGAATCTTAATAATCTTTAATTTCCTTTCACAATTAGCTGTGCCACAGTAATGGGCAGGTTAATTAAGTGATTCACTGAGGGTATTTGTAAAGATAAGTAGAATAAATGTAATGCTAACTATCCAGGTTATGTTATATCCTTATGAATTACTTCACTTTCCATTTCCATTCATTTTAGCTGATTAGGTGTGAAGTTCAGGAGTCAAGAGTCAAATGCTATCTCAAAAAGACTAATGATGGTGCATGATGGACTACTTTTCCATACTTGTTTGACAAAGGTTATCAAACTCATTATACAGGTTACTCTATAAATGGCCATTGTTCCATCCGATGTACAGTATGCATTGTTAATTTAGCAATTCGGTTCTTTTGTGTTAAGATTTCCTTCCAATGAGTCTTTGGCTCAGAATGTGAGAAGAAATAGATCACTGCCAAGTAAACTGACCTTGCGGTGGCCTACAATCAATATAGTATGAGACAGACATACTCCTTGTCTGGAAAAGAATATACATTTTATAAACATTGGAAGATTGAGGAGAGGAACCTTGCATCACAGCAGGCAACTATACTTCTCTAGATTCTTCAAAGGATCTATTATTTTACACAATTAAATACGTGACTATATCCGTTTTGTCATCTAAGGGAAGACTAAATAACCTGGTTTTGAAGTTGCTCTTTAATAGCCGAGCAGACTTATTATAAATGTAGTAGAGGTCCTTTGATGTGCTGTACACCTATGTAGTTTTGTCATGATTTGTGTCATTTTGTCATAAAAAATTTATTGGATTCAAGCTGTTGACACAGTTGGCATCTGTTTCAAATTCATTTTTTACTGACAGCAAGCTGCTGCTGGCAAGAATGCAGTCTTTTTATCATCAACAGGGTGGCATTCTTGGCATAGCTCTTTATCCTTCCCTAAAGTTTACTTTATTTTAATTACATTGCTGGTGCTCATTTCATAAAGAGTTTTTGAATAAGAATAGAATCATATTATTTTGTCTCCTTAAATAATCTCGGGAGATTTTTTATAGTATAGTCATGATTTGTAGTGATGATCGAGTACCTCTGTGCTCGTCTGCTTGGGTGCATACAATTAGAGATGAGCGAAGTTGCGTTAAAAAATATTCGTTATTCTGGTCGTGTTCGGCGAACATTCCCGCACAAATAACGAACATACAGTCTATCATTGTTAAAGGTATGCTACTTAACTGAATACGTACGCATGAGCGTACGAAGTGCGTACGAATCTTTAGCGTACTATTGTCTCGCGAATGCATCATACGGACGCACGCGCGACGCTAGGCCACGGCGTACAGTCCTCAGAGGCAGAGCAAATTTTGCAAAATGGCATCTAGGCGTTCTTCTGCATTTAGCTCTGGAGAGCTTAAATACATGGTCAAGCTGATGGACCGCCAGGATTATGATGGCACACACTGACACCCAAATCAGCACAAGAAGGAGATAGTGCAGCAGTGATCCGAGGCCTGCGCCATCGCTTTGACATTGTGTGGACCCTGGGCCAGATCTAGCGGAAATGGTCCAATTTAAAATTCAAGTGCCCAGAGCGGCTTACTGAGATCCACGCAGAGATACGACAGGGTGAGTAACAAAATATTTGAAAAGTAAAAACATGTAAAAAAAATTAGTGTACTGTATTGTATATGTACCAGTGCCAATAATGAAAACCATATAGAAGGACAACGTGGGCGTGCGTGGTGTGCTGCAGCAATTTTCTTTCATGTTAGGCCACTCCTCTAGGTCCACTCAAACAAGTGAAGGTATTCTCAGATACGTGCCCCTTCCCAGTAATTTGCCTTAGGCTACTTTCACATATGTGGAGGTGATCCGGCAGGCTGCTCCGTGGTATTTGTCCTGCCAATTCCCGGCGTTCTTGCCGGATAGCGGCCGGATCAGCGCCGTCCCCCATTATTGTTAATGGGGCTGGCCATTCTCCCGTTTGTGTCAGGCAAATGCCGGATCCGGAGAGATCCGGTGGGCTGTTCCCGGCCATAACAGCCCACTGGATCTCTAGCGCTAGTGTGAAAGTACCCATAGATATATGCCCCTTCATAGTTAGCACTTCCTCCTCCTACACACAGACTCAAAGATGTGCTCATGCTGCAGCTAATGTGTCTGGAGTGGGCGATATAAAAAATATTCCCACGATAACGATATTAAGAAATTTATTGCGATAAATACCCATTTAGAAGAAAAAAACACTTGGGGCCACAAGGAGAAGACATTATACTGTATGGGGGCAGCCACAAGGAGACATTATACTGTATGGGGGCCACAAGGAGACATTATACTGGACGTCGGGGAAGGTGAAGGGACTGCTCCCTGCTTACCGTCACCCGTCTCTGCTTCCTATGGATGCAAAGACAGCTGACCACGGGACATAGCCACCCGTTCCCGGACACAGCCGCTAAAATCCTGACTGTCCCGCCGAATCCGGAAAGGTAGGGACTGGAGCTATGGTATCCTAGTGCATTGTATGTGCTGTATTTATATTTGTTATGTTTGTACCTGCAGAATGTGACACACAAACATCTTTTATTCATTCATTCAACCCCCCACGCCTCCCAATAAATGCCCCCTCCATCAAATATGCACCCTAGATATTCTATGTTCCCTTTACATGAAATGCCCACTCCACATCATATCGCCCTCCTCTCACCCATAATATCTTCATAGTAGTATACAGTGTTATTATTAAAAACGGTCATCATAACAATTGTGTACGGATTTATGTTGCAGAGCAACGTCAACGACATCACCAACGTCACAGGCAGAGTCGTGCCCGTACGGGCCCTGAAGTACCTTCAGCTTCTAGTAAGTGTAAACATATTTAATTTATTTTTAATCCAGGCTATGTGGGAGTGCAGCTGCAGTGATATAAGAGCACTAGTGGTTAGGAATGGGATCCAGCCCCAACCTATTCATATGTATCAACATCAGAAGTTACAACTGTTCATTTGAGTTGAATATAAGTCCATTATTTAATTATTTTTGACAGCTGCTGCACCACAGAGGAGCTCCTCTCACCCTCCTCCACCACAACAGCAAGAGAGGACCCCACCTGCCCCTCCAACACCAAGTCCACCACCCCAACTTCCAGAGCTAGAAGGTAGGTAAAATAAAAAGTGTAATGGGTGGAACATTTGTCTTCAAAATATAAGCTAAATTTATGTTTTATCTTTTGTAGCTCCAACCATCAGGGGAGATGATGAGTTTTCCCCAGCCCCATGGGAAGACCACTCATTATGGGTGTCCAGTAAGTACAAACCCCTAATTCACAGAAGTTTAATATTTTCAAGCACTAGGATCATGCCACCCAACATGTTATTGATAACTAGACTGTGTACACATTATGTTCTCCAAGTGATTAGTGAAGCAGACATATCACAATAATTTTAAAATCAAGGTAGTGAATGAAGTAGAAACTTGTGTTACCCCAAAAATATTTAACAAAAATGTGTCATACATCACATAATATTACAGTACATTGGCAATCTCTTTTTAACAAAGCGAGAAACAGCCCTGCAACTCACATAGATCCAGACATCTGGCCCAATTACTCTGCTACATCAAGCTGGTTACTCAAGGGTATTGTGACTAGTGTCTATTCTGCTGCATGTCAGGACTCGTGTCCATCTCTCCCCATCACAGTTCAGGACAGGAGGCAGTTGAAGATTTAAACTGAGCATGTGCGGCCTTCTCAGTGAACAGTTCAAAGAAATAAGAAAAAAAATGGCTCAATAAAGATACATTTCACTGAATAAATGAGTCAGTTCTAGTAGATATACAAAATATTTAATGACATGCAACTGCTAAAGTATTCAGATCAAGGTGCTGGTTTGAAAGTTTAGAATATTTTTCGTGGGACAACCCTTTTAACTCGATCATACTAATTATTACTATTTACACCCCTACAGATATCCCCACAGACTTTGAGGTGGGGGCCACCTTATGGCATTTTGGCACCCAGCTCCATGCTGCCTCTTGCCTTATTCACAGCCTACAGCTGGAGCTCCAAGAGCTGCAGGCGATGATGGCCAGACGTCGCCAAAGGCCGGCGTATTTTTTTTTCTTTTTTTTTTTTATTATTTGTTAAAAGTTATTATTATTACTAAAAAAAAATCTTCTAAAACCTGTGTTTTTTTTTTTTTAAACCTTTAACCCCTTCCTGACATACTGTGAAGAAATATTGTTAGGAAACATATATTGACTGGTACGTAAAGCGCAAGTGCTGCCAGAAATTACACGGAACAGGCACTCCAATACAACGGGTATAAAGAAGGGCCTCATTCACATTGTGGTACAATTGTTCTTGTCCTGGGACTCATACACTCATAAAGTCTATGCACAAAGTGACAGGGCTGCCAAAAATTACACGGAACAGGTACTCCTATACAACGGGTATAAAGGAGGGCCTCATTCACATTGTGGAACAATTGTTCTTGTCCTGGGACTCATACACTCATAAAGCCTATGCACAAAGTGACAGGGCTGCCAAAAATTACAAGGAACAGGCACTCCGATACACCTTTTATTACACACAAAGGAGGGCATCAGAAACACCCGTGAAACATTAAGATTGATGGCCTGCTGGTGAGCTGACTGTTGAAAACATTATGGTTGAGGGCCTGTTGGTGAGCAGACACTTGAAAACATTATGGTTGAGGGCCTGCTGGTAAGCAGACCCTTGAAAACATTATGGTTGAGGGCCTGCTGGTAAGCAGACCCTTAAAAACATTATGGTTGAGGGCCTGCTGGTGAGCAGACACTTGAAAACATTATGGTTGAGGGCCTGCTGGTGAGCAGACCCTTGAAAACATTATGGTTGAGGGCCTGCTGGTGAGCAGACCCTTGAAAACATCATGGTTGAGGGCCTGCTGGTGAACAGACCCTTGAAAACATTATATTTGAGGGCCTGCTGGTGAACAGACCCTTGAAAACATTATGGTTGAGGGCCTGCTGGTGAGCAGACCCTTGAAAACATTATGGTTGAGGGCCTACATGAGAAAGCAGTGTATCCAATACACCCTAAAAGTGTTCAGCCGCTTTCCTGTGGTGGGGTAGCGAAGTCAGGGGCAATCCAGGCCTTGTTCATCTTGATAAGCGTCAACCTGTCAGCATTGTCAGTTGACAGGCGAATGTGCTTATCAGTAATTATGCCCCCAGTGGCGCTAAATACCCGCTCAGACAAAATGCTGGCGGCAGGGCAGGACAGCACCTCCAAGGCATAGAGCGCCAGTTCGTGCCACGTGTCCAGCTTTGACACCTAATAATTATAAGGCACAGAGGGATCGCTGAGGACGTTGACACAGTCAGCTAGGTACTCCTTTACCATCTTCCAAAACTTTTCCCTCCTTGTAACACTAGGCCACTCATCAGGGTGAGGCTGCTGGCGGGGTGTCATGAAAGTGTCCCAGGCCTTGGAGAGTGTCGCCTTGCCTTTCCTGGAACTGCTGTGTGTTCCCCTCGTCTCCCCTCCTCGGGTGGCCAAGGAACTACATACTCTGCCGCCTGTGTTCTCAGCTGGAAATTTTTGGAGCAATTTTTCTACAAGGGCCTTCTGGTATTGCACCATTTTAGTTGTCCTCTCCGCCATAGGAATGAGAGATGAGAAGTTCTCTTTGTAGCGGGGGTCGAGAAGATTGAACAACCAGTAATCGGTGTTGCCTAATATGCATAAAACGCAATGGTCACTGGAAAGGCAGCCTAGCATGAAGTCAGCCATGTGTGCCAGAGTCCCTACAGACAAGGCTTCACTCTCCTCACCAGGAGAATGACCCACAATCTCCTCCTCCTCATCCTCGTCCTCCTCATCGGCCCATCCACGCTAAAGAGATGGTGCAAATCTGCTCTGGGTACTACGCTGTGTAGCGGTGGCAACCGTCTCATGCTCCTCCTCCTCGTCCTCCTCCTCCAATTGGCGCTGAGAAGATGAACTGAGGGTGGTCTGGCTATCGCTCTGTGTAGGGTCTTCCCCCATTTCCATACGCAAAGTGTCTGCCTTTATTGTGAGCAGTGAGATTTTAAGTAGACACAGAAGTGGGATGGTTACGCTGATAATTGCATTATCGCTGCTCACCATCTGTGTAGATTCATCAAAGTTGCGTAAAACCTTACAGAGGTCAGACATCAATGCCCACTCATCGCTTCTGAAGAGCGGAAGCAGCTGGTACTCCACTACTGCCCTCTGCTGCTCACATAGCCTGGCCAACATGTGGAAGGCGGAGTTCCAGTGCGTGCTCAGGTCACACAGCAGTTGGTTAGCTGGCAAGCAAAGGCGCTGCTGCAGCGTTGCCAGGCCGGCTGAAGCTGTAGGTGACTTCCTGAAATGGGCACACAAGCGACGCACCTTCACCAGTAGCTAAGGTAAATGGGAGTAGGTTTTCAGAAAACGCTGCACCACTAAGTTGAAGACATGGGTCAGGCATGGTATGTATGGGAGGTTGCCCAGCTCCAAAGCTGCCACCAAGTTGTGGCCGTTATCAGACACAACCATTTCTGGCTATAGGTTGAGTGGGGAGAGCCACAGCTCAGTCTGGTCCCTTATGCCCTGCCACAGCTCAGTGACGGTGTGCTGTTTGTCACCCAGGCAAATAAGCTTTAGCACGGCCTGTTGCCGCTTCCCCACTGCTGTGCTACACTGCTTCCAGCTACTCACTGAAGTCTGACTGGTGCTGCAAGATTGTAATTCTGCAGTGGAAGTGGAGGAGGAAGCAGAGGAGGAGAAGGAGGGGTTGCAGCCGTTGGTGGTGGCGGAAATACGGATGGAACTAGGGCCTGCAATCCTCGGCGTCGGTAGCACCTGTGCCATCCCAAGAGACGACTCGCTCCCAGCCTTCACAATGTTCACCCAGTGTGCCATCAGGGAAATGTAGTGTCCCTGGCCACAACCACTTGTCCATGTGTCAGTTGTTAAGTGGACCTTCCCTTTAACTGTGTTGGTCAGAGCACGGGTTTTGTTTCGGGACACATGCTGGTGTAAGGGAGGAACGGCACAACGTGAAAAATAGTGGCGGCTGGGGACTGTGTATCGAGGAACAGCCGCCACCATCAGGCTGTGAAAAGCCTCGCTGTCCACCAGCCTAAATGGTAACATTTCCAGGGCCAGCTATTTTAAAAGTTGCACGTTTAGTGCTATGGCCTGTGGGTGGGTGCGCTTGCGTTCAAATGCCTGTGGTAAGGACATTTGAACGCTGAGCTGGGACACTGTAGTGGACGTGGTCGCTGAGGGTGTCTGCAACAGTCCAGGTGCAGGGCGGGAGGCATCTGGGTCTGCGGCTTGGGCAGCACGTAACTGAGTGGAAGAAGAGGCAGTGGTGTGACCTGCAGAAACAGGTGGTGGACCCTGGCATTCGGCGCATCTTTTAGGGTGTTTTGCTTTTATGTGGCGTATCATGCTGGTGGTGGTCAGGTTGCTGGTGTTCATGCCCCTGCTCATCTTGATACGGCATAGGCTGAAAATGACAATTCTTTTATCATCAGAACTCTCCTCAAAAAAAAAACGCCAGACTGCGGAACACCTACCCCTTGGCAAGGGAGATTGCCGCAAGGGTGTGCTGTGAGGAACAGTCATGGGCCTGGTTAGCGTGGCGTGGCTTCTCCCTCTTGCCTCCCCACGGCCTCTTGCAGCCTGTTGCCACCTTGCCAGGTTGGGTCAGCTATTTCATCGTCCACCACCTGCTCTTCCATTTCCTCACTCTCATAAATCTGTATAAATGTGACGCGTTTCGGCTCAGGCACAAGCCTTTTTCAAGGAAGGCACTTCATCATAGATTAATTATGTCCCCCAGCAACCCTGGTCTTTGATACATTTCCCCCAATTATTTACTTAAAAAGTTAGATGATGTTCAGTAGTTGCTATAAGTAGTATTGTAAAATAATGTTCCATGGTTACTAAATATGTACAGTATCCTACAAGTTGTATTTGCTATGAATCATAAGAATACAGAACACATTTGTCACCACGTGTTAAGAACCAACAGTTTTGTGGAGTGAAGAAAACATTGATATCCAGTAGAGATGAGTGAATCAATGCTAAACAAATCCAGCTTCCCATAGATTCTGAATAATTTGCAATCCACATTGGGCTAATTGCTCGAAATGACATCGGCTATCTTAAAATCCAAAAATCACAGGGGTAGGGAAGATAGAAAGGAAAGATCACATGACCCTGGGTAATCCCCTTGCCCAGCAGGCTTTCCCATAATTCCTGGCAAGTCAACTTCAACCAATAACTGACTTTAGCTGTCATGTGTTTGGCTGTGTCATAGGCACTTTATGACCCTTCATGAGGCAGGATGTCTGTGTCAGAGAGAGAGCAGAGTAGAGTAAAGTAAGTCTAGGTTCAAACAGGGACAGTTCTAGGAAAGAATAGGTAGTTGGCTAGATTGTATTAACTGATTGATAGGTTTTAGGGACAGGATAGAGTCAGTTAGGTTTGTAATCTCATGTGTGTTAATGGGGCAAAGTCATTTATATGCATTGAGGTCCCTGCATTGCATAGCAATATTTAAATTGACTCCTTTTTTCTCTTTTTATAGGGGCCAGCTAACAGCCCAATTTATAACCCAAACATTCAAACACACACAGGCTAATATATTTTTATGCACTAGCATTTTTAAATGAATAAGTGTAGCAATCCTGACCAGTCATATTTTATCACATCACAATAACCATTTATATGGACTCTGTCCAATGGCATATTTTTTTTCTCAAAGCTGTTGCACAATTTCTTATATTATTAATTTTACCAAACCTAACCGGACATATCTTGCCATGTCAGAGTGACTGTGTTTTGGAGTGGACTCCAAATTGTGTACAATTGTTTCTTCACTTTCCTAAAACATTGTGACAGGTGCATGTATTTGTTTTGTATATGATGGAATTGGTATAGATAAAATACATACAGTGTATGTATTTTATTTAACGTAGCAAACTGGTTAGTAGTTACTCCCCTAAAAGGGAAAATTTTTGTAACACTTGTTTAAAACAAGAAGTTGCTTCTCCTTAGACCACCGTGTGTGTATAAACACTGGAAGACATCCCCAAAAGGGATAATTTTTACACCATTTTTATTTTTAAAAAGTATAACAAATCTGACAGTGTGTATGTAATTAAATAGACTGTTTTTTGCTACTACCGACAACTATGTGTTTATCTATAGCCATATATGTTGCTGTTACTTTAAATTTGCTAATGCTGTCTTGGCATTAAATAACTTGGAATGCAAATAATCCTAGGAGACCCAAGAATGCCATCCACAACTTGTCAGGGCAATCAGAACATTTTCAATTTGGGTCTATTTTACAAATGCTGTAAGTGCTTACATCTTGAAGAGATCTTCAAGACCTTTTAAACATGATATACTGTTAATTCATCAAATCTGACATTCTCGTTAGTGATAAGCAAATTTTGCCAAATTTGTTCTGGGTGCAGTTTGGTCTAAGTGGCAGTCATATTTGATTTAGTCTGAATATGTTTAGTCAGAATTGAAAGTGCCCCAACTGCAAATCAGAAATTGACTGTATCACAGATAGACATACAAAAATGTATAATAAGACAAGGTAAAATTGTACCATTAATTATAGATCAAGTATATTTAAACAAATAATCGTTCATAACCCCCACACACACAACCACCATTATTAACAGTGCAGGACATCACATTTGGACCTCTTAGTTTTACACCTATGTCACTGCTCTAGGTACACCAGGGTACACCCATAAGTGGAGTGGCGCATGAATACTCAGCATCTGTACTGCACTTCTGCTGCTACTTGGAGCAACAGGGCTGGTACAAGATTCACAGGATCAGGAAAGATGTCTGGCCTTGTCATTCAAGGTTAAAGAGTTAGCCTCTTTTCCAGTGGGGCTAGCCTCTCCTGCTAAAGGAGGCTCTTTTTTTTTTACAAATTCGATTTGTAAGAATCAATTCACTCATCAATATTACAGACTACAAATAGACCTATCAATGTGTTTTAAACTATAGTTATTCTACCTTCCATTTATCTTCTAATTTTTATTAATCAAGAGAACCACATGTTCCTTAAGGAATCAGTATATGTAAAATGATGTCATGTTTCCCGTTTTTAAGTAGTTACCTTGTCATATCTAATACCTCCTATAGTTTATTTAGATATTGTGCAGGTTCTGTAGTATCTATTGTGAGTCGCCAACATTTCTGTTTAATTATGATTAAATTATTCTCCTATACTTTGGTATGACTGAAATATATGTACGTGATTAAAATTCATATTTGCTTTTAAGACTTTCACTAACTCTTTCAATAGGTAGGATGAGTACATTTTACCATTAGAAAGGGGAAAAAACAACAATATAACACTGTTTCTCACAGCTAGACCTAACAATATACATAGAAAATGCTTCAGTGACTGACCAATTATGTTTTTATTCAACATGCCAACAATATTGCTTTTGCAATTTTTAGTTTTTTTTTTTAATTTGTGGATATTTTAGAAGAAGCACTCAACAATAAACCTTGGCGGAGATATTTCTAATTGCAAATGTCAGAATTGCATTATAAAGGAGTGTCATGTACAGTATCATTAGTACATTGGAAATTGCTCTGCTACACACTTAAAAGTATTGAAAGCAACTTCTATAAACATAAAGTAGATTAGTTCTGAACCTTGTACAATGTTGTGTTTTAGCTCTAGAATGAAAGGAAAGTGCAATATGTTTGGGACTCGATATTGAAAAGAAAATTCATTTTTCACAAAGAGTAACAATTTTTGGCAGAAATATAAAAGTTATGAACACATTAAGACATTTTATGCAGTGATTGCATATTTTAAAGACTAAATGGGCATAAAGAGAAAATAAATGTGAATAAAAGAGTGTAATATTTCTCAGATATACAGAAATCAAAATAAGTCTGTGTACTTTTCTGTGTTGTATTGATACAGACATAGATAGATAGATAGATAGATAGATAGATAGATAGATAGATAGATACATAGATAGATACATAGATAGATAGAGATAGATAATGGACTTCTCTTGATCCTGCAGCTATAAAATGTGCACAGATGTTAAGTATTAACCTTTTAGAAGCACATATGGACTCAATGATGTTTTAACTCCATACACCCAACATAATATCCTGCAATAAAGCCAGAGTTTACAGCATGTTGCATTATATTGAGAAATCCAGATTTGTAGAGGTATGTCATGCTTATGCATGTGCAGTATTTACAATTGTAAAATGATGAATTGTTTTGTTAGGAACCGTACATTGCAGTTATTGTTTAAATGAGCCGTAAATGTATTCAATAAAAAATACTCAATGTATGATGGCTGCATCCCAACATTCATTGGACCAGTTCATTAAAATAAGAAGAAAATAACCACTGACTGTCATAACATTCTTCTTTGAATATAAAATAATGGAGATTTGCTTTTGATCCTTGAAGGAAGGTGAGTCAGCAATATTGTATCAGATAAACAGTAAAAGCTTGGAGAATTCATTATTTAAAATAATGAATATTAATCAAGCATCCTAAAACTCCATCCAGCGCATGTAAAGATTGAAAGTTTAAAAGCTCTGTTCATTAGAGAGTTATCAAGAGGTAGAAATTTTCTTTTAATTGTAAAAAAAGTGTGCAAGACGCAAAAATTAAAACATTTAAAAAGATAACAAAACACTTTGAATACCTAAAAATAACCATATGCTCGGTAATGCTCTATTATAATATAATGATCTTTAAAAAAAAAAAAAAAGTTATTAAAACATAAATGTAGTATAAAAAAGTATCCCAACCCCACCCACTCAAACTAGAGAGAGGGGTGTTGGAGGAACCCTATGTAAACATGGGGAGAACATACAAACTCCATGCATATGTTGTCCTTGGTCGGATTCAAACCTAGGACCCTGAAGGCACCATTGAGCCACAGTGCTTCATCTCAAAAATGCTATAAACTGCACCTCCACAAAGCTGCACACTGCACCTCCATGATGCTGCACATAGCATAGCAGTTCGGCACACTGCACCTACACAATACTGTACACTACACCTCCACATTGCAGTACACTAGATTCCAACAATGCTATGCACTGCTGCTCCACAATGAGACACACTGCACAATGCTGCATATTGCACCCCACAATGCTGTACTCCATAATAAGACCTCTTATATAGAAAATCCATTGTCAACTTCCTGCTGCTGTGATGGGAAGATGTTATCAATAAGCTAAAGACCATTATTAATAGTAGATTTCCCCGAAGAGTACTGCATTTTCAATGTTAAAAAATAATGGTATTGTTCCTTTAAAGCCTAAGCTCAGTGACAAAACACTGTGTTACTAATGTGACAGATACATTATGCTATGTAACATGATTGCAGTCATTGCCCTATGTGATGATCCTCCTTATGCTCCAAATAATATCCTCCTGTCTATGCAGATATATGTCAATTGAATGGCATCACTTCAGTATCAGTGAGCGGGAAATCTGTTCTTCTATTATATCTCACTGTCTTAGTATATGTACAAATAGGTGAATGGGAGTTGATAGAGCCAGGAAAGGAGGTACCACCCATGAAGGAGGCAGTTAAGGAACATGGCTCCCAGTCCTGGTTTTTAATGGAAGTTTTTCAATGGAATGTATACAAATAAAGAGAAAAGAGGTAAGGTAAATACTAGAGATGAGCACATTTCTTAAAACTTCTTAAAACTAATTTCGGGTCTGATTAGTTCGAATTGACCTTGTAAGTTGATACTAGTATAAAGTGATTCTACTCGAATAGAAAGTACTTTGAATACCCTCTCTCTCTTAGAAAAATTTGCCCAAATTGAATTTCAAGACAGTGTGATTTGGGTCGAACTTTGATTCTAAAGGATTGATACGCACTTCTCTAGTACATACATATGCTAAGTGCCTAAGGTGAAGGACCCTCTTTATATACATCTAGCAAGAGATTAGAGCTGATTGATTTTTACATGTTATATTAATTTATGTATATCATTAGTAATGGAATCAAACCAAATGAGGGGTCTGGGGTCCAGAAGCACAATTATTTTAATAAGCTCACATCCTATTATTACAGGATATAATTGACTAAACACACATTTTTGGATTTCATTAGACTAAATAGTAGCACTTGTAATAATACATATAATTGAATTATTGTCACAATTGAAGGAATACCTCTGATGTGAATGTCGTATATGTTAGTGACATTAGCTTCAGGAGGCTTAAATCACCACCTTTCTTATTGGTATTGTTTGTCATCAGTTTCTATAACTCTTCGGAGCCATTATATATGGTAGCTCATATAATATACGTGTGTCAAAATATCCAGAAAGGTCATAGATAGTTTAGTGCCACCATGATAAGATTATTACATTGTTCCTAGGTCATTGCTCCAGTTCTTTTTATATGATCTGTCAGTTACAGGAACAGTCAACCCCAGAAACGACAGAGCCACATGCTGTTCCGAGAAATTGCAGAGCTGTATGTGTGATGTATCCATGCCAGCACTCTATGAGGATGTTGTAAAGGTTAAAGAACAGGACACATTCTGTTTGAGTTTTTATTTATGATGCCCACTAGCATACACAGTTGGTGATTCCCTTTCATTTAATTTGTTTTGTAATTAATGTAGATATTAGTAAGAACATGTTTAACAATGGGGGTGATAACCAAGATAATGCCATGGAGGCTTTAATAAAAATGTTTTGGACCACTCATTTATAAATATACAGAGAGCCTTATTAGGCTTCTCATTTATATAGGAAATAGTTCACAATTTATAATATAAACTTCTATATATGTGTATGGCTCTGAGATGGTAAGAAAAATGAAGGCCACATTGTATTAGAAAGTCTATAGTACTAACAATTTTTCCAGAACTGTTCAAATCAGGCAAAGTACCTACTGTACTGAATATATTCTGAATTGTGGTGTAAACAGCATACCAGTTCTGTATAGTGTTTTGCCTGCAAACATTCCCCATGGACTTCAACTAACATGCAACTTTGCTACAAAAAATGTTAATCTTTTCCTGACCCAGCCATTTTCCATGTTTTACTTTTACTGTGTTTACTCTGCCTTCTGGGAGCCACAACGTTTTTAATTCTCCATTCTCATGGTCAGGGCTATTTTTCTTTAGGTAATTATACTTTCTAATGGCACCATTTAATATTGCATACAATGTAGTGGGGAGCTTGGAAAAACTTCTAAATGAGCAATTGCTCATCCCTATACAGAGTAGGTGATTGATGCTTATAAATGTAACTTTTCCCTCCACTCATGATCAGGCAATTATTGGAAACAAACAGTTCATTCCCAATAATTGCCTGCTAAGTTGGCCATTGTGAAAGAGCTATTATGATGAAGATTTCTACCATGGATTTAACCCTTTGCAATGGAGAGGGTAAAATCTATGGTAAACTCACAGCCTTTATGATATGCTTTTACCATTTGGTGCTCATTTTAGAGGTATGAGTTCCATCAGATTGCTTTGGATTTTCCTCATGGACAAAACCTTTAGGTTTGGCTTATCAAAAGGGTCTTTAGATGATATCCATGTTATGCCAGAACATTAATGCTATGATATCACCATATCCTGTACATTCATCTTTGGCATTATCAAAACTGCTATTATTTTCTTACTCTCTGTAGAGAATAAAGAGCAATATGGGTCTTGAACACTGACACTAAGACTACTGTTACACTGAAACAGTGCAGAAAAACAGACGTGTTTCATGTACAGATAAAAGCTTTGACTTCAATGTACTATCCATAGAGAAGTCTTCCTGTTGATGAACCACAACCTCTTATGTACATATTGAGGGCACCATATTGATCTAGACCACTAGTCTGGTTGTTTTTATACTGCTTACAAAGAGAGAATAGCCTGTTAACCAGTATCATATTTCATATGACAGCATAGTAAATCACTGCAAAATATAGAAGACCTGCAATATTTGCTCCCGATTGAGAGGATACAATGCTTTTTGAAAGTATCTAAATTTGAATATGCCATCTCTCATGCCTTATTTTGCTATTTTCACTGTGGCTCAATAGCTTTGATTTGAAATAAAGTCTTTTACATATGTTAGTGAGCAACTTGAGTTAAAACAAATGCATTAAGTTGTAGATTACAGCCTTCATTTATTTATTCTTATTCAGATACCCGAATATTCAGATGAAACCTACTCCTAGTTTTAGACTTTTCTGATGTGCTACCTTCCCAAGCTCTCATGTATCATCACTAGAGGTGAGCGAGCGCTAAAATGCTCGGGTTCTCTTTATTCGAGTCGAATTTCTCTGATGCTCGTTGCTCGTTTCGAATAACGAACCCCATTGAATCAAGCATTTTTTGCAGGGGACCAAAGCTCTGCACAGGGAAGGTTGCGTGAAAACCTGGAAACCTCAGAAAATGATGGAAACACCACGGAAATGGACAGGAAACAGCAGGGACAGCATGCATGGATGACTCTGAGGCTGCCTAATCGTACCATTACGCCAAATTCTGGGCAATAGCCTGGTGGTGACCCTCAAGACAATTTTGCTGACCCAGAACAAGATGGGCAAGGCACATGCCCATCACATGTTAGTAAAGCAACCAACTAGGTGTAAATAAGGTCCATCACCGCCTGCGGGTGACACCACTGCCCATGCTGGCACTGCTGTCCTATCCCCCGCCCCAGAACGCAGGAATAAGCATCTCCCTCCCCGCACCCACCCAGTAGTCCACAGTGTACACAAAGTTCTTCCAGCACAGTGCCCAGCTCTCCCCATCCCAGACGGGCAAACACGCACCCACCACCCACCCACCCTGTCCACGGCAGACACAAAGACCTCCAAGCACAGTCCCCAGCTTTCCTAATTCCAGACGGGCTAAGACGCACACTGCACCCACCTATTAGTCTCCACACGTGGGTGGGTGCAGAGCCTTTTAGTGCCCCTCAAGTCAATGTTTGTGTGCCAGGGCCTGGTAGTAACCCTCCTTTAAGTTGTGGGGGAGAGGCTGCCGGTGACCCTCAAGACAATTTTGGCCGACAGTGTAGTGGCAAGCCTCCAAAAAATCGTGGGTGAGAGCCTGGAGGTGACCCTCAGAAACAAATGGTTTAAAAAAGCATGGTGATGCACCCCTAAATGACAGTCTGTGACTGAGATTGCGGGTGAACCCGCTAAAATTGTAGTCTAGCACACTTTGGTGGTGAACCCCTAAATTACAAAGTTTGACTGAGATTGCAGTTTACAGCATAGGGGTGAACCCCAGGATGACTCGTTAAGACTGAGTTTGCAGTTTACAGCATGGTGGTGAACCCCAGAGTGGCTTGGTTAGACTAAGATAGCAGCTAAACCACCCAAAAATTTAGCCTGACATAGCATGGCAGTGACTACAGTCAAGTGAACAATTCTGTGGTGTGCGGTACAGTAGCCACAGTCTAGAAAATGTGTTTTTTCTCTCACTTATATATACTACAGTCCAGTGAAAAATTGTGTGGTGTGTGGTACACTAGCCAGAGTCTACAAAATATACGTTTTTCTCTCAGTCATATATACTACAGTGCAGTAAAAAATTGAGTGGTTTGCGGTACAATAGCCGCCATTTAAAGACTACGTTTTTTCTCTCAGTTATATATCCTACAGTGCAGTGAAAAATTGTGTGGTGTGCGGTACACTAGCCACAGTCTAGAGAATACATGTTTTCTCTCAGATACATTTAATACAGTCCAGTGAAAAATTGTGTGGTGTGTGGTACACTAGCCACAGTCTAGAGAATACATTTTTGGCCTCAGATATTAATTCTACAGTTTAGTGATTACACAAAATGTTAAACCCAAGGGCTAAGGGTCGAGGACGAGGACGTGGGCATCCAAGTGATGTAGGGGGCCAGAGGCCTTGGTCCTGGGCAGGGTGACACAGTACCTACTGATGAGGGAGCAGTGGAACGCCGCAGAGTTTCGCTCCCTAGCCTTATCTCGCAACTTACAGGGTCACGTGGTACACCACTATTGAAACCACAACAGTGCGAACAGGTGATGACATGGATAGCGGATAATGTGTCCAGTAATTTATCCACCACCCAGTCTTCCACGCAGTCCACCCACGCTAGCCAAGGGAGTAGACCTCTGGCTCCTCCAGCTCAACCTCCTTCCCCCCAGCCTGCTGCCCCATGGAAAATATGGATACAGATACGGCATACTCACAGGAACTCTTTTCAGGACCCTACCCAGAGACACAAACCACTGCTCAACAGCAACCTGAGCAGTTGCTCTGTCCCGATGCCCAAAATTTAGAACTTTCGCAGTCTGTAGGTGATGAGAGTGTGGACTTTGTGCAAGTAGTGTGTCAAGAAGTGTCGGATGATGATGATGATGAGACACAGTTGTCAGACAGTGACGTTGTTGTCAGGGCAGTAAGTCCGAGGGGGGAGCAGAGTGAGGAATCGGAGGAAGAGCTGGTGGATGATAAGGTGACTGACACGAGCTGGGTTTGTAAGCCTAGTCAAGACAGTGCTTCTGAGGGGGAGGCAAGTGCAGCACCAGAACAGGTTGGAAGAGGCAGTGGGGTGGCCAGAGGGAGAAGCAGGGCCAGAGCAAGTTTCATGGAATAAAGCTCCTGTGCCGAGGCCTAGATGTTCGCAAGTCTGGAGGTTCTTTAAAGAAAGTGAGGATGACCGACGGACTGTGGTGTGCAACCTGTGCCACACCAGGATCAGCACGGGAGCCACCACTACCAGCCTAACCACCACCAGCATGCGCAGGCATATGAGTGCTAAACACACGACTCAATGGAACAAAGGCCATTCACCTCCTGCAAGTCACACCAATGCTCCTTCCCCTGTGTAACATGCTGGCTTTGTGAGTCAACCCCCCGCCCAGGACCCCGGCACGATCACCTCCTGCCCTACAACCACCCCTTCACCTCCACGATCCTCCACACCCTACAACGAAGTGTCCCAGTGCAGCGTTCAGCAGTCTTTGCATCAGACATTGGAGCGCAAGCGCAAACGCAAATACATTTCCACCCACCCATATGCACAAGCCCTAAACGTCCAAATTTTCAAACTGCTGAGCCTGGAGATGCTACGCTATAGACTGGTAGAGACTGAGGCTTTCCGCAACCTGATGGAGGTGGCTGTCCCTCGGTACTTGGTCCCCAGCCGCCACTATTTTTCACGATGTGCCGTCCCAGCCCTACACCAGCATGTGTTAGAGAACATCATCCGTGCCCTGACCAATGCGGTTAGTGATAAGGTCTACCTAACCACGGACATGTGGAAAAGTGCTGGAGGGCAGGGACACTATAGCTTCCTGACGGCACATTGCATTAACTTGGTGGAGGCTGGAACCGAGTCTGATCCTGGGGCCGCTGAACTACTGCCCACACCGAGGATTGCGGGGCCTACCTCGGTCACGGTTTCTCAGACTTATTATGCCTCTTCCTCCTCCTACTCTCAATTACAATCCGTGAGCATGGCGCCTTCAGTCTGTAGCTCTAGGCGCAGCAGCACTGCCGTGGGTAAGCGCCAACAGGCAGTGCTGAAACTGCTGAGCTTAGGTGACAAGAAGCACACCACCCAAGAGCTGTTACAGGTCATCACGGCACAGACCGATCTTTGGCTGGCGCGCTGAACCTCAAACCAGGCATGGTTGTGTGTGACAACGGGCATAACCTGGTGGCGGCTCTGCAACTCGGCAGACTCACACATGTGCCATTATACACCAATATTATTTCCCAAAGTAAAAAAAAAACATATAAACACTGCATATAAAACCTGTCTGGCCCACGTGTTCAATCTGGTGGTTCAGCGGTTAATCAAGACCTACCCCAATTTGTCTGATTTGCTCACCAAGGTGCAACGCATCTGTGTGCATTTCCGCAAGTCAACCACAGGTGCTGCCACTCTCAGGGCAGTGCAACGGTGCTTACAACTGACAGCTCACCGACTGTTGTGCGACGTGCCCACACGATGGAATTCCACATGTTAGCCAGGGTTTATGAGCAGCGCAGAGCGATTGTAGACTACCAAATGACAACTTCCACGAGAACTGGTAGTCAGGTTAGTCAACTTCCTCAAGTCTACAATGAGGAGTGGACGTGGATGTCTGATATCTGTCAGGTGTTAAGCCACTTTGAGGAGTCAACACAGATGGTCAGCGGCGATGCTTTGTCTGCTGAAAAACTCACTGCTCGGCATGAAGTCAGAGGCTTTGCACTTGTCACAGGAGATGGGGGAAAAAGATACGTTGCTTGATAGCCATACCACCCTTAAGACTGTTTCTCAGCGCGTATTGGAGGAGGAGGATGAGGAGGAAGAGGAGGAAGAGAAGGAGACTGTTGGCGAGACTGAAGAGGGTACCTATGCTCATTCCTTCTTATCTGTTGAGCGTGTATAGGCTGAAGAGGAGGAGTTGTAGGAGGAGGAAATGGAGAGTCAGCCTATTGAGGAAAGGGAATTCTTGCGTGTTGGGACTCTAGCACACATGGCTGACTTCATGTTAGGCTGCCTATCCCGTGACACTCGCGTTAGAGGCATTTTTGACAACACCAATTACTGGGTGTTCACCCTCCTGGACCCCCGGTACAAGCAGAACTTTTCCACTCTCATTCCTGTAGAGGAGAGGAGTATGAGAGTGAATCAATATCAACAGGCTCTGGTGCACAAGCTGAAACTATCCTTCCCATCTGACACCGCTAGCGGCAGAGGACATAGTTCTGTGGGCCAACTAGCGAGGGAGAGGAGGGGAGCAGGCAGCTTGTCAAGCACTGGCAGGGGAACACTCTCCAAGGACTTTGCTAGTTTTATGTCACCCCAGCAAGACTATGTCACCCGTCCCCCAGTAGGGGGGAGCTGTTCAGAAAGATGGTGAGGGAGTACCTAGCTGACCATACCAACGTCCTGCGTGATCACTCTGCTCCATACAACTACTGGGTTGCATAGTTGGACACGTGGCCAGAACTGACGCTGTATGCCTTGGAGATGCTGGCCTGCCCTCCCTCTAGCGTGTTGTCAGAGCAGGTCTTCAGTGCAGCTGGTGGCATCATCACTGATAAGCGTACACGCCTGTCAACTGACAGCACTGACAGGCTGATGATTATTGAAATGAATAAAGCCTGGATTTCATCGGAATTCAAATCTCCACCGGGGGAAAGCAGCTCAACATGAAGATTCTTTATGTATCCTCTCCTCCTCCTCCTTCTCTTCGCACACAAACGCTGAGCCAACAGGCTCAACTGGCCAACTGGCGCACTTTACAAACAATGTTTACGGAGGGCCACCTACAGGCCCTCTCGCCAATCAATTTTTTAGGAGCGTCAACTACAGACACTCAAAAACAATTTTAGAGGAGGGTTAACTACAGACACTCCAAAACAATTTTTATGAAGGGTCAACTTCAGACAATCCAAAACAAATTTTTGGGAGGCTCACCTACAGCCATTTGACTGCAATCTCAGTCTGACCAAGGCATTGGTGGTGTCACCGCCATGCTGTGTCAGGGTAAAATTTTATGTGCTTCACCTGCTACCTCAGTGTAACTTGTTCACTCTGGGTTCACCGCCATGCTGTGTCAGGGTAAAATTTTGGGTGGCTCACCTACTACCTCAACTAACTTGGTCACTTGTTGGTGTCAACACTAGACTGCGTCTACTGTACCGCACATGACAGAATTGTTCACTGTATTGTAGTATATATGACTGAGAGAAACACGTAGTCTTTAAATGGCGGCTATTGTACTGCAAACCACTCATTTTTTCACTGGACTGTAGTATATATAAGTGGGAGAAAAAACATATATTTTCTACACTCCGGCTAGTGTGCAGCACACGACACAATTCGGCACTGCACTGTAGTATATATGACTGAGAGGAAAAACGTAGTCTTTAGACGGCGGCTATTGCACGGCAAACCGCTCAATTTTTCGCTGCACTGTAGGATATTTAACTGAGAGAAAAAACGTATATTTTCTACACTCCGGCTAGTGTGCAGCACACAACACAATTTTGCACTGAACTGTAGTATATATAACTGAGAGGAAAAACATAGTCTTTAGACGGCGGCTATTGTACCGCAAACCACTCAATTTTTCACTGCACTGTAGGATATATCACTGAGAGAAAAAACATATATTTTCTACACTCCGGCTAGTGTGCAGCACACAACAGAATTTTTCACTGCACTGTAGGATATATAACTGAGAGAAAAAACGTATTTTCTAGACTGACGCTACTGTACAGCACACGACATAATTGTTCACTGGACTCTAGTATATATAAATGAGAGAAAAAACGTATTCCCTAGACTGCACTACAGATCCCAGCAAGCCAAGGTACAGCAGCAGCAGCAAAAATGAGTACTGAGAGGACTTTGGGCAATTTCTTTGGGGTCTGTGTGGACCACGTGCTGTCCCTTCTGCCACCAGTCGCTGTGCACAGTGTGCAGCCAAGATGACGCTAGCTGCACTACAAGTCCCAGCCAGCAGCCAGGAGGAGACAAAAAAAGGTGCTTGTAGCCCTTAGAAGGGCTGTTGGGTTCTTTGAGAATGATTCCTGCCTAACCAACATCTAAATTGAGGCCCTAGCACTCTCCCTGACAGACAGCAGCTCTATCCCTAATCTCATGCAGGCGGCGTCTGACGCGAGCAGCGCGGGACCAGATTCTTATATTCACAGGTCATTTGATCTGGCCAGCCAATCCCTGCTATCGACTTGTAGGGGTCCCACGTGATGCTAGGAGGTACCAAAGACTCTCCTGCATGTTGATTGGCTGAGAAAAGGTGCCTAACATGCAGGAAGAGGAAGATGCCACTTCCTTGAGGATCGCGATATGTTCGTCCGAGTATCGAGCATGTACGAATACCCTAATGCTCAAACGAGCACCAAGCTCGGAAGAGCATGTTCGCTCATCTCTAATCATCATAGCTTCATATTTGTACTGATTTTGACTTCTAGCACCCAGCAGAGATCTCATTGCACTTGTGCTGATAGACACTGTTGCTGGGGAGTATATGATTCCTTTCAATGCAGCATTTGCTATGTAATTGTGCTTTCATACTACTTACATGCACAGCCTGTATGATATCCTTCACCCTGCAAATTGGCTTTTGTATGCTTTCCTCCATATCAGCACTTTTATCTGCCTTTCCTGAAAACTTGGATGCTTTCTCTTTTCTCCGCACTTTGCTCTGCCATGTACAACTTCCATCTCAAACACAGCAGAAGGACACGAGTAAACATAGGGGTAATGTTCTGCTGGATCTAAAGTATTACAGAAGCAACAGACCAACCATCTAGGAAGAATAAGAAGTTATATAGATTTAGCAGTGGCAAAATTGTAAAAAAGAAAGCTAGAGTTGCTTGTATTTAGGAGGCAAGAAGGCAATAAAACAAAAGGTAAGGTGTCCAAATGGGTTGCTCTTGATTTAGTGATAAACAATCTTTAATTAATTTGGGAAATTATCTGTGATTAGTAAAGACATTTTAGTCTTACTTGGTATTACTTAGTTTATTTAAATTCTAAATTATCATTACATATTTTGCACCTAAAGAAAAATGGAGAAAATTTTGTATGTACATCCTACACAACTTGTTCCCTTTGTGGTTGTCTTGGTGTGACTATCCACTGGCCAGTACTTTTGTAAAGTTTAATCTCTTTATAAAAATACTCTTTCTGGTTTGGTAAATGGCTTACATGTAGAGATGAGCGAGTAGTGAAATATTCGAAAGTTCGAAATTCGATTCGAATAGACCGCGAAATTCGACTATTCGACCGAATATCGAATCCCATTAAAGTCTATGGGAAAAAAATGCTTGCCACTTGGAAATCTCAATTCGACCACTTGGAGGTCACCAAGTCCACCCTGAAACCTCAGAAAAGGATGCCAACACTGCTGGAATGCAACTGGGACAGCAGGGGAAGCATGTCTGGGTGCATATAACGCGCCCAAGTCGCACTATTACGCCACTATCACAGCCTCTCAACAATACACTCCAAAGACAATGTAACCTCTCTGTAAAGTGAGACCATACAAGGAAACCTTCTTTCCTCTACATTGCCATGGACCCCAAGCCAAACTAGACAAAAAAGAAGATGAAATTCTGCACCCCTTAAAATCACGTTGCCTATGACAACCACAGATGGCATAGGCAAGGGGGAAAGCAAATAGACCCCACCCCTAATTGTCATTGTGTGTGTGTGTGAGATGTGGTCAGACATGTCTTCTTTAAAATGTAAAAACAACTCAAACACATACAGAAGCCTTAAAATGCCCAAATTGTTGGCGCTAGAGATGTCAGTGACCCGACCTGGCCCAGTGTCATGTCTAGCAGGTAAAGCAGTGGGGATGTTGAGGGATGCGTAGGACCGCAAAAGGCAGGAAGAGGCCGTGGGCTGGCCAGAGGCTCATGGAAAATTTTGTGGAGACTCAAGAGGTGAGACGTCTTAAAAATTGTGTGGAGGCTAAAGAGGTAGACCTCCTTAAAAATTATGTGGAGGCCCAAGAGGTGAGACCTCTTAAACATTTTGTGGAGGCCCAAGAGGTGAGACCTCTTAAAAATTATGTGGAGGCCCAAAGGTTGAGACCCGTTAAAATTGTGTGGAGGCTAAAGAGGTGAGACCTCTTAAAAATTGTTTGTAGGCCCAAGAGGTGAGACCTCTTAAAAATTATGTGGAGGCCCCAAGAGGTGAGACCTCTTAAAATTATGTGGAGGCCAAAGAGGTGAGACCCTCTTAAAATTGTGTGGAGGCTAAGAGGTGAGACCTGTTTAAAAATTTTGTGGAGGCCCAAGAGGTGAGACCTTGATAAAATTTTGTGGAGGCCCAAGAGGTGAGACCTGTTAAAATTTTGTGGAGGCCCAAGAGGTGAGACCTTGATAAATTATGTGGAGGCCCAAGAGGTGAGACCTGTTAAAAATTTTGTGGAGGCCCAAGAGGTGAGACCTTTAAAAATTTTGTGGAGGCCCAAGAGGTGAGACCTGTTAAAATTTTGTGGAGGCCCAAGAGGTGAGACCTGTTAAAAATTTTGTGGAGCCCAAGAGGTGAGACCTTATTAAAATTATGTGGAGGCCCAAGAGGGTGAGACCTTGTTAAAAATTTTGTGGAGGCCCAAGAGGTGAGACCTGTTTAAAAATTTTGTGGAGCCCAAGAGGTGAGACCTTTAAAAATTATGTGGAGGCCCAAGAGGTGAGACCTTTAAAAATTTGTGGAGGCCCAAGAGGTGAGACCTGTTAAAAATTTTGTGGAGGCCCAAGAGGTGAGACCTCTTAAAATTTTATGTGGAGGCCCAAGAGGTGAGACCTGTTAAAAATTTTGTGGAGGCCCAAGAGGTGAGACCTTTAAAAAATTTTGTGGAGGCCCAAGAGGTGAGACCTCTGTTAAAAATTTTGTGGAGGCCCAAGAGGTGAGACCTCTTAAAAATTTTTGTGGAGGCCCAAGAGGTGAGACCTTGATAAAATTTTGTGGAGGCCCAAGAGGTGAGACCTCTTAAACATTTTGTGGAGGGCCCAAGAGGTGAGACCTGTTAAAATTTTGTGGAGGCCCAAGAGGTGAGACCTCTTAAAATTTTGTGGAGGCCCAAGAGGTGAGACCTGTTTAAAAATTTGTGAGGCCCAAGAGGTGAGACCTCTTAAAAATTATGTGGAGGCCCAAGAGGTGAGACCTGTTAAAAATTTTGTGGAGGCCAAGAGGTGAGACCTTTTAAAAATTTTGTGGAGGCCCAAGAGGTGAGACCTCTTAAAAATTTTGTGGAGGCCCAAGAGGTGAGACCTTTAAAAAATTTTGTGGAGGCCCAAGAGGTGAGACCTCTTAAACATTTTGTGGAGGCCCAAGAGGTGAGACCTCTTTAAACATTTTGTGGAGGCCCAAGAGGTGAGACCTCTTAAAAATTATGTGGAGGCCCAAGAGTGTGTTAAAAATTTTGTGGAGCCCAAGAGGTGAGACCTTTAAAATTTTGTGGAGGCCCAAGAGGTGAGACCTGTTAAAAATTTTGTGAGGCCCAAGAGGTGAGACCTTTAAAATTTTGTGGAGGCCCAAGAGGTGAGACCTCTTAAACATTTTGTGGAGGCCCAAGAGGTGAGACCTGTTAAAAATTAAAAATTTTGTGGAGGCCCAAGAGGTGAGACCTCTTTAAAAATTTTGTGGAGGCCCAAGAGGTGAGACCTCTTAAAAATTATGTGGAGGCCCAAGAGGTGAGACCTTCTGAGACCTTTAAAATTTTGTGGAGGCCCAAGAGGTGACCTTAAACATTTTGTGGAGGCCCAAGAG